>RJWJ010004320.1:0-77031 GCA_004363605.1 Indri indri
AAAAAAAAAAAAAAAAAAAAAAAAAGTGCAGACATGCTCAAAGGCACTCTGCAGCTGACAGGTGTCCCTTAGATCCTCCTGGCTTTAAGAGAAGTACAACCTTTCTAACTAACCATGGTGCAAGGACTAAATGATCTACATGCCGTTAGCCTTCTGTGCAGTGGCATTCTCTGCAAGTACCACTGGGCCCGCCTCCCAGCTTCCCAGGTACAAACCCTACTTTTTAATCACGTTAAACTCTTGTTTCCTTGAATGCTCCGGGATTTCTCTTACTTTTCACATACTATTTTCCCTGACTAGAGAAGACTTTTATCTATCTGCTTCCCAATTCCCCTTACCCTTCTTAATTTAGGTGTTGCTTCCCTTCGGAAGTGTTCTGCCTCCTCCCCAGAATCAGATGGGGTGCCCCTCTGAGTGCTCCTCAGTTCCCAAATGCTCCATGAGGGTCTGTGCCCACCTTGCCCACCACAGAAGACCTGCCCCTCACACCTGTCCTGACGCAAAATAATTAGCAATCGAATGAAAGGATGAGGCACATCATGTGCTGCGTGTGATCAATAACTGGTGCAGTGGGCTCCCCGCACATGAAGCTGGAACATCTGTGGCTGTGTGCCCGGAAAGTGTCACCGCCATGGTGGGCATGCCTCCTGTCAACGCCCAGGGCCAGGACTCAGCAACAGCACCCGCCCTCCCATCCATCCACTGCCAGCCCACAGTCAGGACACTGCTGGAAGTGTCCAACGAGGCATGGTGAGACGAGCACGGGAAATGCAAGCCCCTGACAGCTGTCAGTCTTACTCCACAACTATATTCCTGATGTTTAGATAGGTGTCTGGCAAACAGGAGCTTAATAAAAATTTGTTGCATGGATGGATGAGTGGATAAAAGCAAACCTGTACGCCTAACTGATGGGCGAGGAATGAAAAATGCAACAGCCCAGCATCAAAGACAGTGGGAGGGAACGGAATGCTCCCCTGAGACCTGTCTGCACCCAGGCACTGCCAAAGGATCACCTCGTGTCCCACTAATGGTGCTAAGTAGCATGCAGAAAAGATGCCAACAGGAGTCTGTTAAATCAATCAAATGACACCTTGGCCTTATGACAGGTTCCCTTCTCTCTCTCAATTCTCCCTTAGGGCTCGGGCTCTCAGCGACAGCAGTCCCTTCTGCTGAACAGCAGGCTGCAATCTGAAGATCTTTCTCACCTTTATCATCTTCACTCCCTGCCCCCTGGCCCTATTTTGCAGATGAGAAAACTGTCATCTCAGGGACAGACTGTGTCAGAACAAAGTCTGGGGAGATGGATGGATGCACACATGGACTCGCGAGTGGTTGGATGGATTGATGTTGGGTGGTTAGATGGGTGGATGGATGGAAGGGCAGATGGATGGATAGTCAAGATGGAGGGAGGGAGGACAGGGAGGGAACGAATGCATGACCAGTAAGGCTGGACAGTCCTTGACTTTGCTGCCAGAGCAGAGGGCTCAGTGGAGGCAGCAGTTGTTGGTTCCCCTGTTGCAGTGCACACAGATCTCTTAGTCACTCAAAGACCCCTTGCGAACACCCCCCAGTACTTCCCTGAGCACAGGCACTCACATGACTGTCCCCCATACCAAAGAGCTGATATGGGGTACGCCAAGGCCAAAGGACAAAACCAGGTCATTCTGGGCCAGGACTTAAGGTTCTGTGGATGCATTTGGGAAGAAGGCATCTGTGGAACACCTCCAAATGGGACGAAGCTGCATGAACCAGCTCATCTCCATGATTAATGAAAGAGAGGGGACAGGAGGGGATGAATTCAGGAGTTAGGATGACCAGGGTTCAAATTTCAACCCAGCCACATACTAGTTATATGACCTTGAGCAAGTCCCTTATCTTCTCAGAGCTTCAGTGTTTTCATCTGTAAAATGGGGTGATGAGATCTACTTCATACCATGTTTGTGAGGATTAAATGAGATGATACTATGTGCATGGCCCTAGCATACAGCCTGGTTTATAGCAAACAATCAATAAATGGTAGTTCAATTTCATTGTATTCAATTGTCCAAAACGAATTTTGAAATGAAGATTTTACAGGAATAAAATGTTAATATAATCATGTGTCACTTAACAATGGAGACACATTCTGAGAAATGTATCATTAGGGGATCTTGTCACTGTGTGAATATCACAGAGCGCACTTACTTAAACACCCCTGGATGGTACAGACTACTCCACACCTAGGCTGTATGGCGTAGCCTATTGCTGCCAGGCTACAAACCTGTACAGCATGTTACTATACTGAATGACGTAGGCAATTGTAACACAATGGTAAGTATTTGTGCATCTAAATATATCTAAACATAGAAAAGATACAGTAAAAATATGGCATTATAATCTTATGGGACCACCATTGTGTACGCGTCATGCAGTGCATGCCTTGTCTTAAATTTACTACCTAAAACTATTCAAAACCAGCATTTAAGAACAAGGACAAATGTCCATCAATTGATTAATAGATAAATAAAATGTTTTATATCCATACAATGGAATATTACTCAGCCTTAAAAAGGAAGGAAGTACTGATACATGCTATTACACAACACAGATGAACCCTAGAAATGTTTTGCTAAGTGAAATAAGCCAGACACAAAAGTGTATAAATTGTACTATTCCATTTACATGATATGTCTAGACTAGGCAAATTCATAGAGAGAGAAAGTAGGTGAGGGGTTACCAGGGGCTGGGGGAGCAGATATGGGGGTTATTGCTTCATGGCTATAGGGTCTCTGGGTCATGAACAATTTTGGAAACAGATGGTGATGGTAGCACAACGTATTGTGTATGTAATTAATGCCACTGAATCCTACACTTATGATGGTTAAAATGATAATCTTTATGTTACATATTTTTTACCACAATAAAAAAATTTTCAAACCAAAACAAATGAAGAGGTCTTAGCAAAGGAATAATTCTTCTAGTTTGTCTAAAAAAGGAAAGAGCTACATGACTTTGTGCTATATAAACAATAAAAACTTTCAAAGTTAGCTATATGAAGTTGTCTTTTGCCCTTTGAGACCTAAAATGTATTTTCAGTTTATAAAATGAAATTTGGAAACATGACCTGGATGTTTTGCTGTCTGTAATTTGGGGGCAGGAGAGAAGAACAAGAGAAAAACTAACCAGGCAAGTTACTGCCTTTGGAAGACAGCCAGCCATGGAATAGGGTTTCCTCTCTCAGAGTAAGAGGTGTAGCCCACTCGAGTTCCAGTCTGAACAGGTTTCAAGAGGGATAACAGCAGTCACCCACCACGCCCCTGCACTGGGGAAGGCCTCACTGCCCTTCCCCATGCAGCAACGGGATGGTTTAAGAACTGCACAAACCCTAACCCCAGTCACCCAGCAAGGAACGCCGAGGCCACTCCTGGCTGCCTTTGGCCCAAGCCGTGCCCACCCAGGACTCGGTCTGGAGGCCCATGTGTAGGCCAGCCAGTGGGCAACAGGACCCAGGAGTCTTTGGAGAAAGAACCTTTCCAAAGGGCAGGTGACAAGTTTGTATTCAAGGATAACGGGGCAGTGCTGGAGGGCAGGATGGGGGGTGTCTGTGATCCTCCAGTGGTCTGATGACATGGCCAACACCAGAAGTCGTTATCCAAGCAAGCACCAAGCACCCACAGGAGGACACTGTCGGGGAACCAGCGTCAGCTTACGGGGACTGCCGATCGCTTCTGCCGGAGGGCATCCTTTCTCCTCAAGCCCCCTCGACACTAATAATGTTATCCACCTTAAACCTTTGGACACCAAGGATGGCTTTACGGTACAATTTTGACGGAGATAGTTACAGTGACGAGCCGGGCACCCCCTGCCCTATATTGTACGCCCCTAGCACAGCCTCCCATCTATGCCCAGAACTGAATTTGACAGAACTCCATGATGTGGACAAGTTCTGAGCAATTTGCATGGCCCGGAGTTGAAGATGTGTCACTGGGCACTGGCCAAAGAGGGTACCTCCCAAGCTCCATTCCTGTTTAGCCACGGATGGAATCTTCATCCTCTGTGTCCGTGGAAGCACTAGGATGGCTGCTTTTGTATCATTTTCTTTCATTTATTGCCATGCTTTATCAGTGCATGCAATTATTTCCATTACTGAACTAACAGTGCATGTAAAATACAAACCGACATACCCAGAAAAAAATTTGCTGAGACCTTGAATGATGAACAATTGGAAAGAAACTCTGCTCAACGTGGTCAACACACATTCCAGACTCTGATATCCCTGTTCTCCCAAGAACTGCTTCTGGGACAGAGCCACAACACAGCAGCATGCCGCCATGCTGTTACTGCGGGGGAGACACTTCGGCTTTCACTCACTGCGACAGCTATTTCCTGAGAACCTCTCCTGTCTACGGCAGTTTATTTTTTTGACCTCTAAGGACTTCAAAAATGCAAACATCCATGGGAATGAGCGTCAACAGGGATATGGGTTCCGTGCCAGATGGTAGGATCCCTGGGAAACGACTGCTTTCAGCAGGGCAGTATATCACTCAGGACTTCCACCGCCAAAGGTCAGCACCTGGGTCAAACTAGCTTAAATAACGAAGAGAACGGATTGCCTCTCTTGACTGAAAACCCATGAAGATTCGGGTATAGCTGGATGCAGGTGCTCCAGTGACATCATCAGGATGCTTGTCTTCCCCATCCCTCAGCTCTGTTTCCTCCATGTTGGCTTCACTCTCAGGGAGAGCTCTTCGGACTGTGGCTCCAGCAGCTCCAGGCCCACGTTCTGCCAGCTCAAGAACCCCAGTGGAAAGAGACCCTACTTCAAGTTCTAGGAAAAGCCTGGAATCTGTCTCTTGGGGATGCCTGGGTCATTGTGCTCATCACCAGAGCCTGGTGATGGGGTAAGGCCACCCGAGACACACAGCCTGGGAACTGGGAAGGGGGTTACCAAAAGGGAAAGCAGGGTGCTATCACCAAAAGAAAGGGGAAGAGATGCAATCCAGAAAAAGCAACCCATGCCCAGCACAGGCAGAGATCCCGGAAATGGCCAGGCCTTGACCTGACCAGCCCTGGCCCCACCAGCCTCCTCTGGCCCTCAAGGGACCACCTGAGCACCCTGCTGATTCTTCTGCAGACTTGCCCACGTCTAGGCCATCCTGGCTCCTGCCCCACCACCTATGCTGAGGCCTCCTAGACTCAAGAAACCAGGCTTTATTTTCCATAGAGGTCCCTGTCTAGAGTCCTGCCAGGCCATGTGGCTCAACACATGACTGACTAACTCATTCATTCACTCACTCAGTGATTCGCTCATTCGTTTAACACCCGTCAGTGAGCCTGGCATTCCGGGGACCCCATTTATATACACACTACCTGTTTAGTCGGCATAACCCTTTAGGCTAAGTGCTCTTCTCATTTTAAGATGAAGACCAAAGCAACAAGAAGTTAAATAACTAGGCCAAGCTCACGTGGCCAGTAAGAACAGACTATGAGAGTGGTGCATGCCCCAGGACCCAGAGGCTTTGCCTAATAAAGCCAGTCCGAAATGGAAAAAGATGATGTGTCCAAGGCTCACAGGAAAAGCTTCATCAACACAGAAAAGTGAAGACCAGGCAAGATGTGCACATGAGCACAGCACAGCCTGGGGCAGAGCACCGGAGAAATGCCCACAGCTTTCTACACCTCTCAGCTGCCTCAGGAACACAGCTGCCTTGAATCCTGCCCTCAAGACCTCACGACATGGCGGGGAACCCAAATGTGTGGAGTTGAAGATGGCAACAGCCTGTGGTAATACACAAACACCGCACGGGCAGGCCTGGCAAGGCTGCGTGTCTGGAGTGTTATGGGGAGGAAGGAAGCACAAGGCTGGGGTAATCAGAGAGGACTTCCTGGAGGAGGTGCAGCTTGGGGGGACCTTGAGGAGAGAGGGCAGAGGGCAGATTCCAGCAGGGAATGAGAAGGAAAGGCACATGTGAGTGACTAGGCGCTGGAGGTGACATCTGTGGGCTTTCCTTCCCAGCGTCCTCATTCTTGCACTGGCAATGGTAGCACTCCAGTTCCTCTGGGGAGCCACCCCTTTGCCCGGCTCAGCCCACGTGGGTTTGGGTGGAGCTGACCCCATCCCCTGACCTCGGGGTGTGTATTCGACCCAGGCCCATCCTCTGAGCTACAGTGACGGGTTTGGGGACATGTGCCATGCTGGACCAGGGAAAGTCCCGGACAGGCTCTGCTGGGACGCTTGGCTGGTAGGATGTGGACCTGGGGCTGGCAGGGGCTATCGCTGCCTGGCAAGGGAAGAGCCTGCCTGAGAATGAAGCTGACACAGGACCACAGAGCCGGGAGACAGGCAGACCCACCAGGAGGACGTAAACTGCTCCCGAAACCAGCAAACTCCAGAGCCCAGAAAATTCCCTTTGATGCTTAAGCCAGTTTGAGTTAAGCTTCCGTCGTCTGCAATAAAAGGAGCCCTGATGCAGGTGTGGAGCTTTTGGGGGGCAGTGAGTCTGCAATGGGGTGTTTCATTCCTGGGCCTGGGAGCCAAGGATAGAGGGGGCCGTGCAGGCCACAAAGGACTTGAACCCCCAAATGTGGATGCAAACTCAGGCTGCCTCCAGTGTCCCCTCAGCCTCCCTCCTCTGCTGCCCAGACATCAGGCTTAGAAAATGGCCGCTGTAAGGATTAAAGTCTGAGTCCATCACACTGCTCCTTAGACCCTACTGCTTACATTAAATGCTGGGTGAAACTGTTCCTGTCTTCACCCATCCAAATGCTGCCTTCCAGAAAGATGGCCTCCCTAGGACGTGGAGGTTGGCTGGAGATTACCAGCAGGCCATTCAGAGCCAGACTGGGGAGGGGGAAACTGAGTCCACAAGCTCAGCCACGCCCTGTAGGCAGCCGGTGTCAGAGGGGTCAAACGCCAAGTTGAAAAAAGTCGGGGGCCAGTCACCAGAAGTGCAGCCCAGGTGGGTTTGGACAAGTGGGACCTGGGGAGGCAGCAGGGGCCTCAGCGAGGTGGGTGTGGCAGCTCCGAGGATGCGGGCAGGGCGCTGGCGCATGGACTCAGGGCTGGTCCGAGCTGACTCTCTGTGCCGGGGTCGGGGAGCTGCCAGAGTGTCCTCCAGGGCAGCCCGAGCCAGACGGCTGTCTGTGTGGTTTCAAAGCACACGCCCTCCGGCCTCTTGCCTTCGGCATGAAGAACCTTGGCCTTTCCTGTCCATCTGTCCTGAGCTAAGCGGCCGACCCCGTCATCTCCCCTCCCTGGGCCTCTGCCAGCTCCAACAGGCCTCCGGGACACACTGTGGCCTTCTAAGAGAACATCTCCTACTCACACTCTGTTTCCAGGAGGCGGCTGGCCTGGATGGTTTAGTGTGTCACAAGCTTCACTGGGCACAGCACTGCGTACAAACTGTCCTCATGACTTGGTAACCAACAAGCGGGTGTGGGGGAGGGGCACCTGGTGGCTGCAAAGAGCTAGAGACAGCCGCGTGTCCCCAGTGGCACAGCCACGGCAGAGCACCCTCTGCGCTCTCCCCGGGACCCTGTCCTCCGGCTGTAAACTGCTGCTCAGGTCCCCCTGCCCCAAGCAGCCTGGACACTGACAACCTGGCTGAAGGCTGATCGGGGCTTGGCCCCAGCCGAACACAGCCTCCTGTTCCTCAGATAAACAGCCCGAAATGGAAAATGCCAAAATAAAAAGTTTCCAGGATTTCTTGGACAAGAAATAGCTCCTTCACACTTGCACACACAAAATGATGACTTAAGTGTAAATGAGTCAGAAACACCTGGACACTTTTCTTAAAATACAACTGAATTTTAAATTTAAGGAGAAAGGCCTAAAACGCATTTGGGGTTTTGGCAAACACCACAGATTTTTGGCTAAGACATCTGTCTACCTAGAATGCAGTGCCTGGCCCCCACCTGCATCCTGATTTAGCCGTGACTCCCCCAGAGCGTGCTAATTCCGGGCTTCCTTCTGTCTTCTGTTCTACCCCTCAGCTTGTCTGCCTCCTAGAAAGCCTTGTCCCTTTCTTGTGACAGGTCCCGGCTTAAATATTAGCCCTTATTAAAGTTCTTCCTCAACTAAGCCCGCTCATCATTCACTTACCCCTTCACCACTTTGATCCACTCCCTGTGGAGGGTGTCTGTTGCTTCTGACTGTTAAGTCTCCACTGCCTCCTTTTCTGGTGACAACACCTCATTTTTCTCCCTTTTCTTCCTAGCTCATGGGTTGGGTGGGACTGACCCAGCTCCCCAATGGCTACAGGGATGGGCACACGTCTCTGGTCTGGTCTTCACCCCCTGGCCACAGTGATGGTTCCAAGATGGGCAAGCGACTCGCTTTTGTTAAATGAGAGTCCATCCCTCCATCTCTTGACCTTTCCTGAAACTAACAGAAGAGAGGGCCTCTTCATCCACTGGGATTTCTGAGCCTGGAGTTGCTGGCAGCCGTCTTGCCACTGCTTGGAGATGGTGTATCAGTCACCTACTGCTGCAAAACAACACGACGCAAAACTTAGTGGCCTTAAACATCAATTTATTATTTCTCATGATTCTATGCATTAACTGGGCTGACCTGCGGAGCTTTGCTCCACATGGTTCAAGCTGAGGTCACTCAGGTGGCTGTATTCGATTGGGAGCTTGTCTAAGACGTCTGGACTAAGATGGCCTTGTCCTCCAAGGATTCTCTCCATGTGAATCTCTCTCAGCACCCTCACAGTCCTACATCTAGCCCTGAGCTTCTTCGCAGCTGGACGGCTGGGTTCCAAGAGGACAAGTCGTGATGAGCTAGTGGCCCATCAAGCCTCCACTTGTACCACATCTGCTAACGTCCAGCTGGCCAAAGCCAATCACATAGTTAGGCTCAGAGTTAACGTGGGAGGGAGCCACTCAGGGTGTGGTTCACTGGGGACCACCAGTGTAACTGTCTAACACAGAGGTGTAGGGGAGGTGTTAGCACTGGAGTCCTGGGAGCCAGATGTGCCCAAAGTCTGAGATCTACCCTTGGACTTCCTAGTTACATAAATCTAAATCAAACAAAGAAAATCCCCTTTTTCCCCTTTATGTAGCCAAGTCATTCTGAGTTAGGTTTCTGCCACGGGCCAATAGAGGAACAAATGCCTCTATGCCAAGCCCAGAGTGGACATCAGAGACACAGGATGACATCAGATACAGCTGACTCAGCTAAGCAGGGGTGTTCCTAGTTGTCTGTCTCCCACCAAAGCTACAAATCTCCAGTGGACAGGGCCAGACCTCAGGCCTAATTTGTAACTCCTTATGCCTGGCATGGTGCTAGGCACATAAGATGGTCAGTAAAAACTTGTTGATGGACTATTATAACACTATGCATTTTCGAATGCTGCTGTACAAGTTTTCTCATTGTAAGGCAGTGACTCTGAAAATTAACCATGTATTGTTTACTGTTAAGACTGACAAAGGTCCACGGAAATAGTCAGGCCAGGGCTTTCCAAAAAGTCCATGCCTGACAAAACTTTTTCCATAACAATTTCTTTTTTTTTTTTTGTGAGACAGAGTCTCTCAGTCTGTCACCCGGGCTAGAGTGCAGTGGTGTCATCACAGCTCAAGGCAACCTCAAATTCCTGGGCTCAAGCGATCCTCCTGCCTCAGCCTCCCAAGAAGCTGGGACTACAGGTGCATGCCACTGCATCCAGCTAATTTTTTCTATTTTTGGTAGAGATGGGGTCTCACTTTTGCTCAGGCTGGTCTCCAACTACTAAGCTCAAGTGATCCTCCTTCCTTGGCCTTCCAGAGTGCCAGGATTACAGGCCTGAGTCACTGTGCCTGGCCCATAACAGTTTGTCTACAGTCTTACCCTGAGAAGTCTAGGCTGTCTTGAATTCTGGAATAGTGAGGGTAAGCAGGAAAGAACAGAAAAATAGAATTGAAAACCTATGGATGCACGGTGGTTTTAAGCATGTACACAAATCCTTTGGCATGCTTCCCATCAAAAGGCAGAGTCCAACTTCTATCCCCTGGAATATGAGCCAGCCTGAATGACTCGCTTCTAATGCAGAGAATGTGATAGAGTGATGCTGCGTGACTGCCCAGGCCAGTTAGAAAAGGCAATACAGCCTCCTCCTGGCTCTCTCTTGGGACACTCACCCTGAAAAGCCAGTGACTACAGTGCGAGGAAGCCAAGCAGCCACATGGAAAGACCAGGTGTAGATGTGCGGCCACATCTCTCTGGAGCTGAGGTCCCCTGCCAGCATCCAGCATCATCTGCCAGACAGGGGAGTAAGTCTTCAGATCCCAGCCCCAGCTGACACTAAGTACAGCAGAGACCAGCTGTCTTCACTGAGCCCTACTGAAACTGCAGGTTCGTGGGTGAAATAAACATTTTAAGCAATACATAACTGAACAAGATGGAAGGGACTTCGGAGATACTATAGCTCATCTGTGACCATACACCTTGAACGTACCCAGTCTCGTCTGATCTCAGAAGCTAAGCAGGGTTGGGCCTGCTTAGTACTTGGAAGGGACATAATATAGTTCAACTCTCTCATTTGACAGATGGAAAAAAGTCCGGAAGATGGAAGTGACTTGCTCCAAGGTGACCCAGAATGGGATGTGAACCCAGGTCTCTTGATTGCTAGTCTAGAGCTCTTTGTATTACCTGCCTGGACTGACACAGCTTTCATTCTAAACCCCCTTCTCCCTGACCTATCTCTAAGATGAAGGTCTGCCTGCTAAGGATGAAGGGATGAAAAGATAAAAAGAGCCTGGGCTCCTGAAACATCTCTGAGCAGATGCACCAGCCCTGGACTTCCCACCTCCAGAATTATCATCAGGCAAGGAAAATAAATCCCCACGTGTTTACATAAGAGATTCTGTTATCCGCAGCCAAATACATGCCTAACTGATACATTGGCTTGCAGACTGTACTGGATTCAAAATTCCTACTGTGATCTTTCCAACTTATTTTGTTACTATTGTCAAAAACCATGTAACTGAACTGTAACTAGGAGGGGCCAAGGTAAGAGAGTTTCCCACTGCCCCGCTGGCTGCAGGCTACCCTTCTATGAACAGCAAGCATATCCTTGCTCGTCCTCAGCCTTCTAGGCTGTCTCTGCTCCAGCATCCTGTCTGCTCCTGCTCCCTCTGGCTGGTAAAGTGTGAAAGGTGCCTGGTGCTTCTCTCAGCCCTGCAGTCACCAAGCTGCAGTCCCAGACTCAAGGTGGGCTGCCAAAGCCCTCAAGAGGGTGAGTGTGACAGATCACATAGACCCAGCTGTGACCATCAGACACAGGGGAGGCCCCCAGTGAAAGGGTGCTGCCCGGAGCCGCACACTGCAGCGTGTGTGCCAGCTGCTGGGCTAAGGCATCTGCGGGCATAGGTGGGGCTGACTCAGAGACCCCCTTTTCAGGTCTTGCCGCAGCCAAGGTCTGAGTGACTTCCATGTAGAATTAAACAGCTGAGGCCTCCAACTGAGGGATGTACACCAGGCACATCTTTGCCGATTCTGCCTACTTAGTCATGATTTAGTATTATCCCTTTAAAAATAATCAGGTCACTAAGAGGAACCTCTAATAAGCATGTCTTGGGCAAGGCCTTGGGAGAACATGGGAGTGAAAATGGCCTTTTAAGGAGCAGCCTTGAGAGAGGGAGCAGCAGAACCACCCTCCTACCACATGCTGTGTATATTCAGCTAAAATGGCCCCCATGGTGCCCTGAGAAACCAAGGTCCAGAGACACGGACTCAGGCTGGTCCCTGACAAGTCTAAGTGCCCCAAGTTGCAAATTACAAAGCTGTCTGCACCTGTCACTTCCATCGAGTCATACAGAAATCCCACAAAAGTGGGCTGGCTATTATTGTCCCCATTTGAAAGATGGGGAAACTGAGTCCTGAGGCATTTAAGGGACTTGCCCAAGGCAACATGCAAGTGAACAGGCACTATGGAATGCATGTTTGTGCCCCCAGTGCATACGCTGAAGCCCTAATCGCAATGCGGTGATGGTATCTGGAGACGGAGCCTTCGGGAGGTGGTTATTAATGGGTTTCGACGAGGTGCTGAGTAGAGCCCCCATGATGGGATTAGGGTCCTTATAAGAAGAGGGAGAGCTTGGAGCTCCTTCTCTCTCCACCACATGAGGACAAGCAAGAAGGCAGCTGTCTGCAAGCCAGGGAGAGAGGCTTCGCCAGAACCCAACCGTGCTGGCACTCTGATCTCAGACTTCCAGCCCCCAGAACTGTGAGAAATGAATGGCTGCTGTTTAAGCCACCCGGTCTGTGGTACTTTGTTACAGCTGAACCTGTAATGTGACCCAGGCTGAGACAATGGGGCATCTGCGGGGCGGCCTCCTGCCCTCACACGAACCCCTGCATCACTGGCGCAGTCGTCCACCCCTCTGAGACTCACCTTCCTGTCTGTGAGGGGAGTGTAAGGGAAGATGAGATTGGGACGCCATGGTGATTTGAGAGCTAGGAAGCTCTGAGAATGTATAAATGAAATTTATATATATATATTTATATATATTTTAATATATATATTTTTTATTATGGTAAAATATATGTGACATAAAATTTACCACTTTTGTCATTTTTAAGTACACAGTTCAATGACATTAAGTACATTCACACTGTTATAGAACCGTCACCACTATCCATTTCCAGAATGTTTTCCTCGTCCAAACTAAGACTCTGCACCCATTAAACAATAATTCCTCCAGCCCCAGGCAACCACCCTTCTACTTTCTGTCCCTACGAATCTGACTATGCTAACTATCTCATGTAAGTGGGCTCACACAGTATCTGTCCTTTTGTGACTGGCTCGTTTCACTTAGTATCACTTCCTCAAGGTTCAGCCATGTTGTAGCATGTGTAAGGATCTCCTTCGCTCTCAAGGCTAAATGATATTCCACTGTATGTATATATGAAAAATGTATACATTATCATTAACCTACTGGAAAGGAAGCATGTCCCTCAGGGCAGTTTTGGTGGACACCCAGTGTTGCCCCACACACAGACTCCTGCCCACCCTGGAGTGGTGTCCAGTATTGGCACAGTCTCCCTCCTTCCTTCAAATCACTCTCAGACCTGCCTCCTGGAGGTCATAACCCCAAATAACCTCCTGACGGATGAGCCCTCCTATCTCCTGTTCCAGCACGGTGCTTGGTGCTGGCCACTGTGGTCACGTTCAGTTGTGAATGTGACACTCCCCTCATTACTGATGGATAGCTGTGGCTCTCAGAGCCCTTCTTGGCCAGGCCCTGCCCTGAGCATGACAGAGATTTCCTCATTCTCAGTCGCAACCATGTTCCTTGGGATTTGGGTATGTCCCAATATGCAGAATAAGCTAAGCAAATGGCTTTCCCAAACTCTCGAATTCACAAACCCAGCATGTCTTAGTCCACTCGGGCTGCTGCAGCAAATACCATAGACTGGGTGGCTTATAAACGACAGAAATTAATTTCTCTCAGTTCTGGGGAATTCCAAGATCAAGGTGCTGCAGATTTGGTGTCTGGTGAGGGTCCGCTTCCTCACAGATAGCCGTTTTCTCCCTGTCCTCACGTGGTAGAAGGGACGACAGGTCTCTCTGAGGCCTCCTTTACAAGGACACTAATCCCATTCATGAGGGCTCCACCCCCATGGCCTAATCACCTCCCAAAGGCCCCAACTCCTAACATCACCACCTTGGGAGTTAGGATTTGGCATAAATTTTGGGGGGATACAAACACTCAGTCAATTGCACATGGTAAAGGAGAAAGCACTGAGCTCAGAGCCATCATTTACTGGCAAAGTCAGAAAAAAGCACAGAGAGCACAACCATGTCCAGGTGACAGCCTAGGCCAGGGGTGGGGAACCTGCAGCCTTAAGGCAACATGTGGCCTTCTAGGTCCTTAAGTGCAGCCTTTTGACTGAATCCAGATTGCACCGAACAAATCCTTTTATCGTTGTTAACATATTTTTGTTCATCTTTTATATTTTATTTTTAAAATGAATGTATTTAAAATACCAAAAAATAAAATAAGTCTCAACAAAATAATCCTCCCAGATTGACCAGCACAATTAGAAAATTAGTAAGGCATAGGGCTAAACTGATGGCTGCTACACTTATGATTTAGTTCTAACTTCCCCCACCTGAATGGCACCACTGCCGCATGAGGCTAGTCGGTGAGAGTTAATGGGGGTCAAGTATGCCAATCTGTTATCAGATTTTGAAAACGGTGCACTGCATTTCTGTTTGAAGTGGAATTTGTGAATAGTTGCACAGCTTGACAGTATTTTTAATTCTGTCTGCTTAATAGCCCATCATGTCAAAGACCAACAGAACACTAAAGGAAGAAAACAGATTTTTGTAATGAGGATTGAGAATTGCAATATTATCTTGTTTCTGTTAAAGATAAGATGATTTGCTTGCTTTGTGATACTGCAATATCAACATTAAAGAAATTCAGTGCTCATCAGCATTATAACACTCATAAGGACCACGAATATTTTAAATTAGGGGGAGATGCACAAAAGGTCATATTGCAGAAATTAAAAGATGAAAAGAAAAGCAAAGACAATTCTTTCAAGCAGCAGTAAGACCTGGAAATAATGCCACTGAAGCAACTTATAAAGTAGCTTACATACTCAGGAAAAAAGGGAAGCCATCGAGTGATGCAGAAATTGTGAAAGAATACACTGTCAAAGCTGTAGACCCGATAATGTTTCAAAGTACAAAAAACTGCCTCTTTCAAGAAGAACCATAACTGATTGGCAGCATGAATTAGCCTTCAACTTAACAGAACAACTTCATGCAATACTTTAAAAGGAAAATATATATCATTCAGTCGCTTTGGATGAATCAATTGATACTACTGACTTGGCACAGGTTTTATACTTCATTCTGGTCATAAAGAAGATTTTCTTTGCTATGAAGAGTTACTTGCTTTGGGCACTCCTGCAAACAGAACATGGGGAATAGATATCTGCAACAACTTTCAAGATAAATATTGTGAAGTTGGACTGAATTTGGTTACTTTAGTGAGCGTGTGTACAGACAGTGCACCTTCCATGACAGGAAAACATGAAGGGTTTATTGCACAGATTTAAAAAAAGTATCAACAGTATTAATACTATGAGAGTATTAATGCTCTCATTAATTTCATTGTATCCCGCATCAGCAAAATCTCTGTGCTAAAGCTACTATTAATATTTTAAGGGACACTTTGCAACAAACTATAAGTATTGTTAACTATATTTGTGCAAATGCAACACGGCACAGTAAGGAAAGTCAGTTTCCTAACGCTAAAGTGGAAGGATAAGTTATTCAGCATGGATTTGCTGTATCATTCTAAAGTGCGTTGGCTATCGCAGGGACAGGTGTTAGCCAAAATTTTATCTCTGCAAGAACAGATAGTTAAATTTTATGAAGAACAGAATCAGCAATGTGAATTACTGAAAGAAGATTTCTATAGGAATGCAGCATTTCTGTCTGATAATGTCAAATCAAAACGACTTGAATATTTCTTTGCAAGGTAAAACTAAGTCTATATATGATACGTGGCAAAAAGTCCAACCATTTCAAAAAAAGCTATCTTTTTTCAAAACACCTCTTCTTCAAAAGGAAATTTCAGATGAACATTTTCCCCAGTTAGCAAACGTCATTCATGAGCAGGATGATATATGCGAATCATTTGAAGAGTACGCAGCTGTTATAGGCCTATTATTAATTGGAGAATACAATGAAAAGTTCACTGACTTTGAGAATCATGACTTCACACTCAAATTAGATGTCACCCTAGTTGACATCATCAAGGCCCCTAAAGAACTATAGATGGAAATGATTGAGTTCTCAGTAGATGACATTTTAAAGTCATTGTTTGATGCTAAGAAAGATCTAATTGAAATACGGAAAAATGCAGTAGAATACCTTTGACAACATGCCTGAAAAATGTTTTCTTGCTTTTCGACCACTTATTGCTGCTAATATACTTCTCCTACCTAACCCAAATCAAGACATCCTTAAGGTGACAAATGACTGATACCATCTAGAGGATTAACTGAAACTGCGGACCTCCATGCTGCACCCAAATATTCAAATGCTTTCCAACAAAAAGCGGATATAATAAAGTCATTAAAAGTTTAGTTAATTTTAAAATTAACAAATAGTTTTCATTTTTTGAAATTATTAAGTACATAGTAGTTATATTTTTACAAAACAATGTAAATTTTTAAAGTATATCTAATTGAAGTTTCTTGAGTGTGGCCTTATTTGATTACGGCTAAATTAATGTGGCCTTTCAACATGGAAAGGCCCTGGTCTAGGCCCTGCCATGTGTTATCTTATTTAAAAACCCTACCAGATGGGTATCACTTTTTCTGTTGGCTAAAATAGGTTATTTTACGAAATTTTGCTTAAAGTCCACAGCTTCCTTCTGACTCCAGAGTGCATGCCCAAGTCCTCGAACCTCTCATCTACTCAGTGAGGCTGCTAGGCCTCCAACACTCTGTGAGTTGGGCAAGACCACTAGCTGACCATGCTCTTGTGACCACCAACAAGACAAGGAACATGAGGCACTCTGTGCAGTGTCGCACACTAAATGCATGCCAGGGGTTACTCTACTGTACCCAGATCCCAGCCGACGGCACACGGGGAACCCTGGTGTGTCAGCATCCCTAGACCCGGGTCAGGTAGCTGGTCTACAGATACAGGACCGGGGGGCGGGGCGGGGGGCACAGGAACATCCAAATGGGGGGAAGGACGAGGGATGAGATGTGGCTCCAGGACCCAGAAACAGACCCATCACCCTGCATCCTGTCTGAAGGGGGCAGTGTCTCAGCACACAGTGCAAGGGAGCCAAGAAAGAGGGTCCCAAGTGCTCACCTGGGCCAGAGTTCCCAGCCCCATTCTGGAGAGGGCGCCCCATCAAGTGGCACTTAAGCCAGTCTAGTCCTGCAGCAGGAAAGGGGTGCCTGGCCCAGTGTGAGGAGCCTTGTCAGGAGATTTACTAACTACTTCTTGGCATTGCTGATCTGACCCTTCACTGCCCAGGAGACTGCAGGGCAAGGAGGTGATGGCCTGGTGGGGTAAGGGCCAGTCCTCTGGGCAGTTTTGCTCCTCCAGTAAAATGCTCAGGACCCTCCAATGTGGAAATTGTCCCCAGGGATCTGGTCTGCCAGAGGCTGTCCCTGGCCCCAGCCACCAGCAAGGAAGCCCTGATAGAGGATGGGTCTTCAGTGTGGAAATCTGCCCGGAGGAGCAGTTCACTGCCATTCCCACGAGGTTGTCCCACTTGGCTGGGGGCACAGCACAAGCTACCGGGGTGTTCAGGGAGTGAGGCTTCTCCAGTCTGCCTGCTTCCTCATGGGAGTGCCACACAGAGGTGGGGTGACAGCACCCTGCCAGTTCAGGAGGGTGTGCTAGCGTGGAAAGCCCAAAGAGGGGCTTAGAAAGCCTCTTACATCCTGACCCATCACCCAGAGACTGTGGTGTGGTTTCTCCATGTGCTGCCCAAACTGCACCACCTGAGTCTGAGGCCTGGGCTCCAGCTCCAGCTGCTTACTCTGCCTCAAGTGCCCACACTGCCCACAGCCATCAGATGCACCATCAAGACCACGGACAAGTGCAGCCAGGGACCCTCAGTCCCCCACAAGATTTAGGGCCTGCTTGGAGGCTCCAGTACTGGAAGGTCTCATGCTTTTGGACCACAGAACTGAGCCCCAGACCCTGAGCTCAAGGCCCTGTGGCACAGGCCTGTTCCCAGGGACCCCCTTGTGGCCTGGCAGGCTCCATCTCATTCCTGAAGGTGATGATTGGCCCTACAGAGGCTCTGGGAGGGGCTGGGATGGGCCGAAGTCTTCCTGAGGAGGTGGGGCACCATGTGCTAGACTCTGGGGTTGGAGGATGCACATCTGGGTCAGAGCTGGAGAGGCAGATCTGAGCTTTCTATGGCCACAGCTCTCTGGGGCCCGCCAACCCTGGGCCCTGTGCACCATCTGGGCTGGTTTAAGGGTTTCCCACAGGGGCCCTGCACAGGGAGCAGTGGTCAAGTTTGGCCCTGCATAGCCACGTAAGCCCTGTTCTCATGCCGTGGATGTCTGTTCTTCACATCTCTGCTCCTGTTTACATTCTGCAGACAGATGTGGCACTGGCATCGGTCAGACCGCTGGCACCTTCTGGATTGTGAGAACACAAGAGGCTGACATGATCCCCATAGATGGGGGGGAGGGGTCCCACACACAGGTGGGAGTGGGGTGGGAGGCACACCCCAGACCATGCACGCCCCATCTCCGGACTTCTCTATGAGCCCAGTGGGTTCCCATGAGGCCCCCGCCCTGCCTCACCCTCAGCAGGTCCGCTCTTGTTGACTTGAGTCCTGGGCTCACATGCAGAGGCTGCAGAAGAAAGGGTTCCTGTGCTCAGAGTCAGATGTCCACTGGCCTGGGCCATGACTTTGCCCTTCGCAGATGGGGAAACTGAGGCCCAGTAGGGCCAGGTGAAGGGCAAGGGACATTTTCGAGTCACACACGTAGAATCAGTAATGAGGAGAGGAACAGTGCCTGTAGACGCCTTGAGCGGAGGGAAGAGTCCAGGTGAGTTCTCAGGGGGAACCTGTGGCAGAGGGCAGGGTGCGGGCTTGCCGCTGCAGGCATGTGGCCCTGGGCAGGTCACTCTCCCATCTAGGTAACAGTTCTGTAAAATGGGCAGTCTGAGGGGCTGCTGTGGGGAGCAGATGGACGGGCCTGGGGTAGCACTGGTCACACTGGGAGGTCATGGCAGGAGCCTTCTTTATTACACTTGTGCGCGCATGTGTGGTAGAATATGCATAATATAGAATTTACCACCTTAGCCATTTGTGTGTGCACAGTTCAGTGGCATTAGGTGCATTCACACTGTCATGCAGCCAGCACCACCATCCATCTCCAGAACGTCTTAAACTAAACCTTTGTCCCCACGAAACACTAACTCCCCATTTCCCCCTCCCCCAGCCCCTGGCAACCACCATTCTGCTTCCTGTCTCTGTGACTTTGACTCCTCTAGGTACCTTGCACAAATCATGCAGTGTTTGTCTTTTGACTGGCTTGTTTCACTTAGCATAGTGTCCTCAAGGTTCATCCCTGCTGGAACATGGGACAGAGGTTCCTGCCCTTTAAGTTTGAATCATGTTCCATGGTATGGACATGCCACATGGTATTTATCCACCAATCTGTATTACAATTTGTCATCGTCAGGAGGGCGGAGGCGCTGAGGGTGAGATGTTCCTTCTTTCCTCTCACGGAGGAGCCCCGAGGACTTGCTGACTGCCAGCATCAGAGTGTGGGCTCCAGCCACCCGCTCCACTCACAGGAGCGATTCCCACGGAGACTCCCACGCATGAGGAGTTTGGGAAGCAGTGCTTCTCTGCCCGTCTGTGCTGAAGAGCCCCTCGTGTTTCTCAGTGTGTCAGGGGCTCGTACTTTTGTAAAATACACTAAAATGATGTTTACTAAAATGATGTTTTACTAAAAGTGAAACTTAAAAAACGAAAAGACATAAAAGTACTGGCCCATTTTTTAAAACTTCAATTCAGCAGACATAAAATTACTAAATTGCTATAAAAGTTTCCAAACACTCTTAATTTCTGTTCTAATCTTGTTACAGACCAGTAACAAACAGTCCAAGTCTCAGCACCTCACTGCAAACCACATTTTGAGTAGCATGGCCTGGAGCATTTGTTTAACAGCAAAATTAAACAACTAAATGACCATCAATAAGGTAGTTGTTAAATCCACTTTGGTATATCCATGTTATGGTTTGCAGTAAAAAATAATGAAGCACATGAGTTAGCAATTCCACTCCTAGGTATCTACCCAAGTGAAATGAAAACACATGTTCCCACACAAACTTCTGTAAGAAATGTTCACAGCAGCACAATTCATAACAGCCAAACAGTGGAAACCCAA
Source organism: Indri indri (assembly GCA_004363605.1). NCBI lineage: Eukaryota > Metazoa > Chordata > Mammalia > Primates > Indriidae > Indri > Indri indri. The sequence goes on from RJWJ010004320.1 coordinate 19,862, forward strand.
ATGTCCCTCAACTGGTGAATAGGTGAACAAACGGTTGCACATCCATATGGTGAAACACTATTCGGCCACAACAAGGCATGCAGTACTGACACACGTACGATCCAGATGAGTCCTGACAATATGACACTAAGTAAAAGAAGCCAGAAGCAAAATCACAGTGTATGATTCCATTTATGAGAAATGTCCAGGACAGGTGAATCTATAGAGACAGAAAATAGATTCGCGGTTGCCAGGGGCTGGGAGGGAAAGGGCACTGGGGGATGATGGCTAAGTTACAGGGTTTCTGTGTGGGGCAATGAAAACGTTCTGAAAATGGTTGTGGTGATGGTTGCACAACTCTGCGTATAGACTAAAAATCGATGAAGTAAGTACTTTAAATAGATGAATTGCATTGTATGCGACTTATATCCTAATAAAACTGTTATAAAAATAAAGAAGCAGAGTCCTACTGCTACAGCAAGTGTTACAGCAAGTGATCCCGAGGACAAGCCGAGTGGCACACGGAGTCAGAGAATCAAAGTTTATTCAACATCGGGCTCAGAGGGGCCTCACCACCAAATTCTGAGCCCCGTCCACCGATTTTTCCCACTTTTATTAAGTTGTGGTGTCTGGGGGGTAGGGTGTCAGGTGGTTAATGCCCGCCAGGTGATAGGTTAGTTGATGTGTCAGATAATAGATTTAGTGTTATGCTGATGCGCCAGGTAGTAGATTAGTGTTATGCTGATGCGCCAGGTAGTAGATTAGTGTTATGCTGATGTGCCAGGTAATAGATTAGTTGATGGGCCAGGTGATAGGTTAGTATTATGCTGATGTGGGTCTTCCATGAGCGGTGGGGGTCTCAGGTGGCTGATGTGCCAAGTAACAGATGGGGGTTTTCCTTATCAGTACAGCTATTAAAACACTTGAATTAATTATTTAAAACCTAAAGAAAATCCTAGGCCTGGATGTTTACACCAGGGAATTCTTTCAAACATTTTAAGAAAAAAGCAACATTAAATCTCACATAAATTCTTCCAGAGAACAGAAACTGGTAACATTTCTCAACTTGTTATAAGAGACCAGCAGAACCTTGATACCAAAACCTGACAACAGAAGAAAAGACGTGAGGCCATCCCTCTATAAAGGCACACGCAAATTCCTGAACAAAATGTTAGCAAATTGAATCCAGCAACATGTTAAAATAATATATCCCATCCAATCGGGGTTTATTCCAGGAATGCAAGGGTGGATATCATTCTAAAACCAATCAACATAATTCACAGTTTTGACAGCAAAAAGAGAGAAATATCGTACGATCATCTTATAAATACAGAAACATCATTTGACAAATTTTTAACACTTAATCATCACTTTTTTAAAAAGCCTGTTAATGTTTCCTCTGAGTTCGGCCATGAAAGCAGGAGGCCTGCTGTTGCCAATGCTATTCAGCACTATTGAAGGTCCTTGCCAAAGCACTGAGTCAAGTGAAAGAAACAAAAGGCACAAGGATTGGAAAGGAACAAATAAAACTCTAATTATTTATAGGTGATGTGATAGAAAATACACGGAAAATCTAAAACTATTAGAATTAACAAGTGAATGTGGCAAGGTCACTGGATAGAAAAGCAACATGAAAAATCACCAGCAACAAACGGAAAGCAAATTTTAAAGATACTATCATATAAAATAGCCTTGAATAACACCAAATTCCTAGGAATAAATCTAATAAAAAAAGTGCAAGGTCTCTACACGCAAAACTATAAGAGATTATCAAATAAAATTAAGGAAGCCTCAAATACAAGGAGTGATATACATTGTGTTCATGAATTGGAGACCTCAAGATTGCAGAGACGGTACATCTCCCTAAATTAATCTATATTCGATGAATTACATTCAAAACCTTTGCAGTTTTTTTTTTTTTCCTGACAGAGTCTCGCTCTGTTGCCTGGGCTAGAGTGCCATGGCGTCAGCCTAGCTCACAGCAACCTCAGACTCCTGGGCTCAAGCAATCCTCCTGCCTCAGCCTCCCAAGTAGCTGGGACTACAGGCATGCGCCACCATGCCCGGCTAATTTTTCCTATATAGTTTTGGTTGTCCAGCTAATTTCTTTCTATTTTTTTTTTAGTAGATACGGGGTCTCGCTTTTGCTCAGGCTGGTTTAGAACTTTTCTCTTTTTCTTTTTTTTCTTTCTTTCTCTCTCTCTCTTTCTGAAATTGGCAAACATTGTAAAACTTATAGGGAAATGCAAATGCCCAAGAACACTCAAGGCAATTCTGAAGATCAAAATTCTACTTGATATCAACACTTACTGTAAAGCTTTGGTAATGAAAATAATGTGGTATTGGCACATGGATAGATAACAATAGAACAAAGAGTCCAGAAACAGAACTGCAAAGCCATCAGAATGACCAAAAGGAAAACGAAAATGCAAGTGTTGTTGAGGATGCAGACCAATTGGAATTCTCATCCATGTTTGGTAAGACAATCACCCTTTGAAAAACGATTTGGTTCTATTTACTAAACATAACATATGCATACCTTATGCCCAGCCGTTCTGCTATAAAGTATAAGCACAACAGAAATACATATGTATGTACACCAATAGATACTGAGGATTGTTCATAGCAGCTCTGTTGATAACAGACAAAAACTGGCTATTACCCAAATGCCCCGCAAGAGTATGATAAATAAATAAATGAGCAACCCTCAGCTGCATGCAGCAGCATGGATGCATCTTACAAACACGATGCTGAACTAAAGACAGGAGAACCCACACGATGTGCTCCCGTTCACGTAAAGTTCATAAACAGGCAAAATGAGTCTATTGGATGAGACTTGGGGTGACCCTTGGGGCATGTGGGGAGCCTCTGGGGGTCTGGTGAGGTGCTGCTTCTTGACCTGGACACAGGTGTGTTCTGTCTGTGAAAACTCATCAAGCTGCAAACTTACATGCTATTGTCTATAGTTAGTTATATTTTAATAAAAAGTTAAAAAATAACAAGGCAGACATCAGCGGAAGGAACTACTATACTGATATTACAGTGACAGAAGCTATTAATGGGTGGCAGAGCCGTAGGATAGTAAATGTGTGAGTATCCACTGCCTTTCTGCCCCCTCCTAAGGAAGGGCCTGTGCTGGTCACTGCGGCTGTCACTGAGGCTGACGGGAGAACAGAGAAAGACGAGAGTCAGAAGGGGCTGGAAAGAAACCAGGAGACTTTTACACCGGAGAGGCTGAAAACTACTGGTGTGGAAAGCAATGTGGAAAAGGTCCAGGAAGTCGGCGGAAGAAAAAAAGACCAGAGTCTTGAAGGAGGAAAAGGGGCGGATGGAGAGAAGCGGATGGAGAGAAGCGGGGCAGGGGCAGGCGGGGCCGGGACAGACTTCCCCTGCTGACTGCCTTTGGTGCTTTCTGGCATGAATTTGATTGCGTCTCCACCTAAGAACGGCCTATGGGCTTCTGGGTCCATTTGGGTGGAGCTGCCTAATGGCACCCTGCTACTGTGAAGTCAAAACAATTTTTCAAAGTGCATTATACCATGCATTATTTTATTTCTGTAAAAATAAAAATGTATGTTTGTGTCGAAGCACAGAAAAAGGTCTGACAGAGTGTAGACTAAATTGATCAAGATATTTACATCCTACGACATTAGATTAGATGGTGAGATGGGAGAGTTTTTTTTTTCTTTTTAACTCCATAGCTATGTTTTTTTTGAAGGGGTAGAAAGTGAGATCATTTTAAGAAGCATAGTTGCTTTTATAATAATATTTTTTAAAAAATAAAAGGAGGCCAGGCTGCCCAGAAGACTGGAGATGCAGGGGACTCTCAGGAAGGAAGAGATGGCCTGTTCCAGCTGGGAAATGAGCCACCTGGATAGTCTGGAGGGAGGCCCCAAGACCAACCCAGTGAGCCCCCGAGGGCTTCTGGCCAGGAGCTGCCGCTGCTGGTGCAGAGGTGGCCTGAGGGTCAAGCCACTGCCCTGGCAGGGGAGGGCAGACACTAGCACACCTGGGTCACCACGTCTCTCACCCGCTTCTCCATCACCTGCACCTTCTTTCACCAAATAATCTGTCTTAAGAAAACACCCTGGACTGGGTGGCTTATAAACTGAAATTTATTGCTCAGTGTTCTGGAGGCTGCGAAGTCCAAGACCAAGGCCCGGGCAGATGCCGGCCTGTTTCCTGGTTCATAGATGGCGCCTTCTCACTAAGGGGCCTCTTCTACAAGGGCACTAATCCTATCATGAGGGCTCTATCCTCACGGCCTAATCGCCTCCCCTACCTCCCAATACCACCACCTCTGAGGTTGGGATTTCAACATATGAATTGGGGGACACAACACTCCCGTCCATAGCGTCCATAGCGTAGTCTCTTAGGCATTCCCTTCCCCCTGCACTCTCCCTCCTACACCCTTCCTACCTGAGAATCACTCCCACACCCCCTCCCCCAAAACCCTCCCTCTCCACACATAACCGTCCTCTTCCCACTCCCACAACCCCCCAGCAGTAAGGGCTAGTGCCCAAGTAATAGAACTGGGCCCATACAGGCCCCCCCACCCCAGCCCAGGCCCTGTTGGAGCTCCTGGATCCCAAAGCGGGAGATGGCAAGAGGACAGATATCCACTTTAGGGAGCAAACAGGCATTAGAGGGGATGGAAGGCACCACCTCATCCTCCTGCAAATGAAGCCCAAGTCCTGCCTTGGGGCTGGGGGGCAGTTATTCCTGGGCAGTTACTCCCAGTCTCCCTCAGGAGGTGGTCCCTGCCCACTCCAGGCCCGCCACACACAGAGAAAACAGCAGGACCATGGCCAGACCCACGCCGAGCACACTGGGCCCACAGTCACCGCTGACAGGCGTGTTCTCCTGGGCACAGCAGCCGTGTAGTGAGCGCCTCAGCAGCACAGCCTGACGTCATCCCCACCTCCATGACAGGCAGTGCCAGGGACGGGAGGTGCCACTCCGGGGTGGTCACTGCCCAGTCCTGAAGGGGCAAAGCTCAGAGGCATTCCCTGCTTAATCTCCAGGTCACCTGCTGCCCCACCCCACCTGGGGACCCGCACGGTATCACCTACACATTCTCTAAAGTGCATTCTGCAGGAAGCAGCACAAGGGCAGGCAGCAGTCCAGCTCCTGATGCAGCTGGTCGGCCCCTCCTCCACATGAGCCATCAGTGTCCTTTGTCCCCCTGGACTCTCCCTTCCCAGTGAGCCCCATGCCCCTCGTGCCCTCAGCCTCCAATACTGCGAACCTCTTCCTGTGCTGCCTGCGAGTGGATCGGGGCCCACACGCCTACGTCTGAAGAAATGACCAGACAATGGGCCACTTCATGCCCAGTAGTGTCATGAAAATCACGACCTCACGGGGAAGCAGCTCTGCTGGCATTCAGTCCTCTTTCTAAAGGCAGGTCTGAAAAAACTTAAGCACAGTAGGGGTGGAGCCGGGAGGAGAAAGAAGAGCCTTTGGTAGATCTTTGGGTAAATCCCAAGGTGATACGAAAGAAAAGGACTTTAAAACTCTGCCTGCTGCAACCTACAAGGCAGCAGAGGGAATCTCAAGTTCAAAGGCTCCCCAAAAAGCCAAGAGTTGCTCTCTCTCCATCACTGGGCAGAAGGTTCGCTGAGGTATTCTGGCAACAAATAAATCAAGAGTCTAAGCAGAAATGACATTCTTTTCCGCAGGGGAGGCAGCAAAAAGAAAGTGCACCCTCGCCCAAGCTGCAAGCACCGCTCTGGTCAAGTATCATGCAGGAGCAACAGTGATCTCTGTGCGCTCTCCCCAACCGCCTGAGGGCCACAGATCAGTTTCCTTAGGGATACGCGAACAGACATTATTAGATGCCTACTGTGTGCCAAGCACTTCCATATACATTTATCTCACTTTATCCTCAAAACAAACTCTCGAGATATATAACACTATCCCATTTCATGCACAAAGAGGTGGAGAGTTTAAAGAATCTGGTAACTTTTCCAAAAAGCAGTGGGTACAGATGCACCCCTGTGGCCTGCCCTTCCTGCTGCCCAGATTCCAGGAGCTGCCCTGCACCCCATCCTCCCCAGGCCTCAGGCCTCATGCATTTCCTCCAACACTGGCCCTTTTTGTCTTGATCAGTGAGTTGGTTGCTGTTGCTAGTGACAATGCTAACCTGCTCATCCTCTGCCGGGCGCTTCCCTGGGAACAGCCCCGCCGGGCACCCTGGCCGCCCTGGATGCCCCTGGCCTCCTGCTTTCAGGTGATGACACAGACCCTGCAGAGCCTGCCATCTGCCCCACAGCTGCCTCCTCCACAGCTCTGGGGGCTGTCCCAGGGCCTGGCCCCCAGGACAGGCTACTAAGCACTTACAGGATGACGGAGTGCAAGGATGAGGGTTCATGAGGGCAGACTTGGGCTGGGATGAGGGAGCCAAATTAAGAAAAGAAGTTAAAAAGGGAACGTTTCATATGTTTCAGCCACAACCACTCCTGTTTGTATAATTTAGCAAGGGCAACTATTTCTGCCCACGACACCCACTTCCATCAGCCCCGCAAAGACAGAAGGCTGAGGCTGCGCTGTGCCAGGGCAAGGGCTTGGCTGGCTCGTGGTAGAGTATGCCGGCACCACCTCGGCAAGGCTGGGGGTACCCGAGCTTCGGGCGGCACAGTGGCCTGGGAAAGCGGAGGCGCTCAGGGGCTGGGGGCAGAGAGGACAGCAGGGAAATGCGCACGAGCAGAGGTGGCCTTCCAAACCTGGGAGGTGTCTACCTGGGGGTGCCTCAGTCTACACCGCTCCCAAACTCTGCTCAATTTAGGCAATTTGGGGACTAGAACAGAAATGTACAGGATATTTCTGAACTGTTTGCTTGTGGGAAATGCATTTCCACGACCCAACCTGATCTGATTCTCAGGGAAGGGAGCCTGGCTAGCGCCAAGCCAAGCGCAAACTACCTCCAGTCATTGGCCCCCTGGGCAAACTCAGAACTCCACAGAGCCAAGCCCTGCCTGAATTACAGCTGGGACCAGCAAGGAGAGAGAAAGCCAAGTGCTGAGAACATGGGAAAGGACGGAGAGAGACCCAAGATAATGTCCAAAGTCAAAAAGGGGGCCTATGCCCCGTGAATGGGTTTCCCTGTGTGAGTCCAGAAGCCATCCTGTGCAGGCGGGCTTGGTTCCTGGACATCGTGACAATCCAAGGACGACATCAGCCGTGGCAGCTTTATTTATAGATTTCATTACCCTCCTTCGCAACAGTCCTCTAACAGACTTGTCACTGTCACTTCACAAATCACTCAGGGCTATTTATAAAATGAGCTAAAGTCCATGTGCTCCTTTGTTGAGGGCTGAGCTTGTCTATCTGACCCCCAAACCCCTAACTTCAAGGGTTTCCCGGGCTGGAGGGGCGACAGGCAAGTGAGGAGACAACGGCTCCAACATGGACTTGCAGGTGCTGTAGCTGAGGGGTCCCCACACTGTGTGGGGATCACAGAAGGAGGGACAATTCATTCTGCCTGGAAAGTGGGGAGGGTTCCCAGAAGAGTGAGTTGTAAGCTGGGCCTCAAAGAATCTGGATGGCCAGATTGAGAAACTGAGTCACTCGCAGGGTATAGGAATGTGGTACGATTGGAGAGTCGAGTCCGGAGAGGGAGGCAGGAACTAGACTGTGAGGGGAGGACTCCGTGTGAGGGGAGCAGGATGAGCACCAACTGGAGAACGCGCTCACGAGACAAGCAGCAGAAGGGCGTGTGATGGCTGATGTGAGGTCAACATGGCTGGGCCACGGTGCCCAGATGGGCCACCAAATGTTATTCTGGAGGTTTCTGTGAGGGGGTTTGGGGATGAGATTAACATTTAAATTGGTAAACTCTGAGTAAAGCAGATTGCCCTCCAGAATGGGCGGGTTGATCCAATCAGTTGAGGGTCTGATGGAACAAAAAGACCAGCGTTCCCCAGGAAGGAGAGAACTCCCCAGCAGATGGCCTTGGACTTCGTCGGCAACATCAGCATTGCCTGGTTCTACAGCAGGAGGCCTCAGCCTCACGGCGGAGCACTGGCTCCCCTGGGTCTCCAGCCTGCAGAAGCCGACGTGCTGCAACCGCTCTTCCTGGGGCTGCAGCCGGCTGCCCCCCGCTGCAGATTCTGGACTTGCCAGTTCCTTAAAATAAACACGTCTCTCCCTCCCGCCCTTCCTGCCCACCCCCACACCCACCCACACACACGCTCACACGCTCACACACACTCTGTTGGTTCTGTTTCTCCGAGATCCCGGCCCGTGGGGTGAGGGGCAGAGGTCTGCCGGGCTGCAGGCCAAGGAAGGAAGCGAGCACAGCGCCGCTGCCGTCCTCGTCACCAGCAGCCCTGCATCTGCGCAGTGAGAGCCAACACACAGTGACAAACACTCAGGGCCAGGCTCTGTGCCACTGCCGCCACCTTTGTTGGGTCATTTAATCCAAGGGCTGACTGTGTATCTCCTCTCAGGTGTCCCCTCGTCACATCGAAATGAACAGATCTGGACAAACTCTTAATCTTCCCTCTCCTGGCCCTGCCCCCATGACAGCAAGTGGTACCAATGAGTTGCCCAAGTCACGAATCTGGGTGTCATCCAAAAACCTGGAGTCGTCCAAGCTTCTCTCCCTCAGTCCACTCCATGTGGTGCGGACGTGGTCTCTAGAACACACGGCAAACCCACCTGCGCCTTCCAGCACCACGCCCTCGGTTCACAACCCTCGGTTCACAATCTTCGCTCCGGTCGGACAACCGCGACCACCCCTACCTGGCCCTGCACTTCCTCCCTGCTCTGCCCTCCTCCCAGGCTCTCCTGCAAGGTCATTCTCTGGATGGCATCAGCCTGAGCTTTTCAAACACAAACTGGACAATGTCACTTCTCTATTTTCAACCCAGCAACGATTTCCCACTGCTCCTTGGACAAAATACACACTCCTCCAAGTCCAGGAGCCACACGGGCAGCCCATGTCCCCCACACTGTCCTCCCACCATGCCCCCTGCCAGCTCCAGACACGCTGACCCTCCCAGAGGACACCCAGCCTCCTGGCCGCCCAGGAGAAACCACTGTTCTGGGGGCCTTGGTACGCCTTGGGCGTCTGGCTCCTCTTGCTTGGCAGCTCTCAGCCCCAGTGTCCCTTTCTTCGAGAGGCTTTCCCAGACCTCCCTTTCCAAAGGAGAAGACTGCAGCCCCAGCACCCCACCCCTTCTGCCGCTACCTGGGGCCTGCAGAGCTCTTGTGGCAATTCATAATTGTCTCACTTATTTGTTTACCTGTTTTAGTTTGTCTGCCTGCTCCACCCTACCCCCAACACCCTGGAGTGCAAATTCTTCGAAAGCACAGACTTTGTCTTGTCACCACCATTTCCCCAAATCTAACACGGTAAACATTATTGAATGAAGGATGAATACCAAATGACTACTAAGTTTGGGATTATCATGCCATTATTAAGCAGGAGTTAAGCAGAGTTCTGCGAAGTTAAGTTACGCTTCTAAAGTCACACAGCTCTAACTGACAGATTCAGGATGGGAATCCAGGTCTGTCTTATTCCAGAATACATGATTTCTATCACTCTCCACTAGCTTCCTTATAAACCAATATCTACAGTGCACTTTTCAGCTTAAAAGGTCTCTTAGAAATACAGCATTTATTAAATGGAAACATTTTTGGAGCATCTGTGATATGCCAGGCACTGTGCCAGGTGGACAGTGGACTCAGACAGAGGCTGCCTTCCCAGGAGACCAGCACAACAGCCCCAGGCAGAGGTACCGGTGTGCCGTCTGCCACGCACCAGCACAGGTCTGTGACCAACCCAGGGCCAGAAACAGAACTCTGTCTTTTATTTTTTTGGTTGAATACATTTTAGCTGTTTTGTGTTTTTTTCCCAGTTATGGTGGTAATACATGCTCATTGTAAGCAGATTCAGAAAACGTAGAAAAGAAAAAATGAAAGGCAATTATAATCTAATCACCCAATGAAAATCACTATTCATACTGTGATATTATTTTGCTTTATAATCAGTTTTCTCCCCACTGTAGAAATATTGTGGCTGTCTCCTATAAATGGCTATGAATTTTATTTCTAGTGTTCTTGTTATTATAAATAATGCTCTGATAAACATCATTTATTGTACAATCTCCTTTGCACCATTTCTTGAACCTAGGAGTAGAAATGTTAAGATAAAGAGTTTGTACTTTTAAAATTTTCATTTATATGCCAAAATGTCCTCCCCAAACATTACAACAATTTAAATTTCACCTGTTTGAGAGTTGAAAACTGATTTCATTTTACTATGTATTTCCTCAGTTATTCATGACGTGGGCCATCTCTTCAAGCATCCAGAACGCTGACTAGCATGGAAGGGGTGCTCGGTGAGCATTCACTGAAGGAAAGTGCCACCATTTGTATTTTTTCCTATGTGGACTCTATTCATATCCTTTGCCCCTTCTTCTAGAGCATGTTCCTTACTCTTTTGCAAGAACACTTTATATCTCATGAGTATTAACCATGTATTCGTTATTTGTGTTGAAAAACTTTTTTCAGTTTGTCATTTATCTTCAGACTTTGTTAAGGTGGAATTTTCTTTCTGTATAGAAAATTTAAACTTTTAAACTTAAAACGTTCAAGAAAATGTTTTGCTCTGTGGCAAGGTTTTCAAGCTGGGCGCTGCTAACATTTGGGGCCGGATACTTCTCTGTGGCGGTGGGGCGGGGGGGCAATGCAGAGGGCTCAGCAGCATCCTGGCCTCACATCCTGGATGCCAGCAGCAACCCCCAATTTGTGACAAAACAGAAATGTCTCCAGACATTGCCACATGACCTCGTGGGGGCAAAATGGTCCCTGAGCGAGAAGCGCTGCTTTAGGGTTTCTGACTTCAGTGCCATGCTTATAAATTCCATTTCTACCTCATGATTTTAAAGAGTGACCTATTATATTTTTGTCTAGCCATCCACAGTTTTATTTTTTACATTTAAATCTTCAATCCATATAGAACATACTTCAGCACAAGAAGCGAGGTAAGAAGTCAGATATTGTGACTGTGTTGCACTCATCACCCGGAAAAGGCAGTTTCAGCGTGCGCTAGGTAGGGACCAGGAGGAAGGCGGGCAGGAGGGAGGGCCGGGTGTCAGGGTCTCTGCTGCCACCAAGCCAGACGGTGCTCCACAGATGCTGAGTGGGTAACGCAACTCTTCTAGGAATGTGTTTTTCAATGAACATTTTACCCTTCACAGAGTCATCTTAACCTCCCAAACCAACAGCAAATCACTTAACTCCGGAAGTACCTGGAAAATTCTGAGTGGTCTTCCATTTTAGTAGAAAAACATCAGGGTGGGTGGTTAACTTTGTGTGTCACTGCCTTTGATTTGAATTTTTGTGTGCTTTCCGGTAAATTCTTAAAAATATATGTTATCCTTTTCTTTTAAATTCCTGTTAGATTTTCTATAGAATTTAATGAATATAGTGGGCTCCCTCTGGTGGTCACAAGAAAATCTCCAAATCTCAATGGTTAGTACACAGTTTAACATCTTTATTTATAGGACATAGGCCTTTTTATAATTAATAGATTCAGAGTGGCTAGACTATGCTCCAAGAGAAAACTTCTCATTATTTTTTTCCTTTCATCAGTGTGTCTCACAAACTGGTTCGTAAGGCCCATTGCCCAAAACCACGCATACCATCTCCCTTCCAGATCATCCCTCTTTCGGGATGTCCTGTTTCTGGCCAGAGCACCCCCGTCCCAGGCTTGGGGCTCCAGTCCTCTCTGCCTGCCCGTGCCCATCCACCCCAGTCATGAGCGTGTCCACCGCACAGCCCGGTGCCTCTCACAGCTGTTCCTGGCTATCAATTCTCATGGCCTCTTCTCCAGACAAGGCATTCAGCAGATGGTTATCAACCCTCCTCTGCCCTGAGCGCCCCTCAGGAGGCCCCTTCATTGGAGCCAAATCCGTGATCCAGTGTAGCCCCACACTGTTTCTAGAGTCCTGCACTTAACACTGACTTCTATTCAGACACCTTCGACTCTGTCCCACGGGATAAAGCCCAAATCCTTCCACACCCCGGACTCACCCTCACCTCCCACTGCCACCGTCCAACCAAACAAAAATGGAAGAGCACGTTTGTAGCTCTGGCTTGGGAGAGGCAAAGGCATTAAATGTAACCAAATTGTTTGTACCCCCATAATATTCTGAAATTAAAATAAATAAATAAAAAAAATTCACTGCCAAGGGGTGCTCCATTTGCCTCTGCTCAGAACGTCAGGTCTCATGGAATGTGTCCCCCACTAAGCTGGCTAACACGCCAACCAGTCTTCAAAACCCTGACCAGCTATCATGCTCCCCAGGAAGGACCCTCCCCCACCCATATCCTCCTGACCTGGGGTGATCTCTCCTTCCTTTTAAGTTCTATAAGACTTTTTTCCTGAAGACTCATCCTATTTTCAATTTATCATGGTTCTTGTATCCGTACCAACTTCCTCTAACAACTGGGTCTACAACCGTCTCTAACAATCTTAGTCAGTAGCTCCCACAGGACAAGCACCAAAACAGGGTAGGGAGAAATGAACGAATAATAAACAAACATCTATGCACAGTGGAGTGCAGGGCTGAGACCATCCTACAGAGAATTTTGGCACCAAAAGATATATGTATATCAGACACATAAATTATCTGCCTCCACCTGGTAGAGTCTGACATCGGGAAATAACTGCCTTATAGAGCACTCAGTTTTGCCAGGAACTCAAGTCCACTGGGATTTAACACTTTTAAAAATATATATATACCATTTTTAGAAATTTTACAAATAAAAAATAATTCAAAAGAGGATAACAATTTCTTGCTTCAAAGTAGTTAGAGAGCATGTGCCCTTCACTGAGCTCTTTCCTAAGCCAACAAAGGCAGTAAACAGGCTGAACATGAGCAACTTCTACTACCTCGGTTCTGCTCCGTAACATTTTCCATAAACTGTCAATGAAATGTATCAAGTTCTGTCTGGCAGCTTTTGTCTATTGAAGCTTTTGTCTATCACTTCCACACTGTGCTTTATGCGGTCGTAAGTAGAGTTTCACTCCTCTCCGCAAACTTCCAAACGCCTTCACACAGCAGGGAATTTCTAACTTGGATTAATCTGTTTAATTTCTGGAAAAATCATCCTATGCTGCAAGCATAGTGTGCATCATTTGGAAACCACACACAATGTCTTTGGAATATTATGCAAGGACACAAAAAGACACAAAAAGAAAATGAAGAGGATGACCAGTTTTCTAGAAAGTTCCTAATAATGTCTGGGGCAGTTTGAGCCAGGTTGGAAACAAGTGCAGACAGTGTGAAGGGCAGGAGCCCCAGGCTCTGCAGGAGGAGAGCTCATGAGCGCCTCACTTTCTCCTCCTCTCTGCTTCTCTCACTCCTGTGTTGCCAGGATTTTCTCACCCATGTCCCAGGGGAACATGCCAGAAAAGTCTGCCAAACCTTTGTTCTTTCCCTCCAGAATATTCCCAGCCAACCGCCAACACCACATCTCTTCTCCCTTCCTCTCCGGCAGCCCCACCTGATGGCAGCGGATCTGGGTTCACAACCGGCTCACTCTCGGAAGGCAGTGCCAGGCCTCACTCTAGCTGGCTCCACGCACCAGCTCCTTCCACCGGCGCAGCAATCCCATGGAGCAGTTCCCACTACAGAAACCCAGCTGAGACGTGAAAAACAGCCACAGGGAGGGGGAGTAACAGGCTGAGGCCACAGAGCTGGGACATGGCTGAGAATTCAAACCAGGCAGTCTGGGTCCAGAGTCAGTGCGCTCTACCCTGGGCCACGCTGCTTCTTGGTGCTTGAAGTGGAGCCAATCCTCCGGGCAAACCCGAATCTGTCTACAGTCGTCAGCTGAGGACCAGCTGGACCTGGCTGGCCGGCTGTCCCCAGAGTAGGGCTGAAATGGTCACTTACTGTTTGTGCCACCCAGCTACATCCATTTTCTCCTCTTTTGGAAAGAGCATCCCAATTTTCCATGCAGGAACCACCCTTTCCCATACCACATAGTTCTGGTATTGCCAACCCTCCCCCACATCTGTCTCCACTAATTCCCAGAATGGTCACATGACTTGAGCATATCACATGACCTGAAAGTGGTAACATGATCCAGACCCAGCCAATCAATGGCTCGATAGGCCCCCGCCCCAAGCCAGGCAAACCAGGGTCAGCTCTGAGACTTTTTCTTTTGTTTTAATCATGGTAAAATACATATAACATAAAACTGACCATGTTAACCATTTTAAAGTACACAGTTCCATAGTATTTAATACATTCACTGTGTTGTACAACCATCACCAATAGCCATTTCCAGGACTTTTCATCTTTCCAAATAGCAACTCTGTACTCATTGAAGAACAACTCCCTGGTCCAGGTGCTACGGCTGCCATAACTACCACAGCCTGGGCAGCTTAAACAACAGAAATTTATTTTCTCATACTTCTAGAAAATAGAAGTCCAAGATCAAGGTGTTAGCAGGTTGGTTCCTTCTACGGTCTCACTCCTTGGCTTGTAGATGCCGTCTTCTCCCTGTGTCCTCATGTGGCCCCTCCTCTGTGGGCATCCAAATCTCCTCCTCTTATAAGGACACCAGTCATACTAGATTAAGGCCCAACCCAATGGCCTCATTTTACCATAATTACCTACCTCCAAATATAGTCACTTTCTGAGGCACTGGGGGTTAGGACTTCAAGATATGAATTTGGGGGGAGGGACACAGTTCAATCCGTGACACTCCTCATTCCCCAATTCTGGGACTTTTGAGAAAGAAGAATGCTCTATCTGCTGGGGCTGCTGAGCAGGTATGGTCTACGCCCGCAGCTACTGGCAGCCACCTTCCCAAGTAGAGATCAACACCAAAGAAAGACTATCTGAAAACGAGGCAGAGAAGAGTTGAGAGAGAGTGAGCCCCTGACCCCGGACATACCTAAAGCCAGCTCTACCTCAGGCCCTTCCATTCCCAGGGATGTGAGCTAATAAATTTCCTTTTTTGCTTTATTAATGTAGGATGGTCAGACCTTAATGAATGCTCTGATGCTTGTAATTCAAAGGTGGGTTAATGCAAAGGCCTCTTACCCCAGAGTGCCCGTGACTCCAGGACACGCAAGGTGGGACCACAAGGCAGCTATTTACGTGGCAGAGTCACGGTTCAATTCCAGGCCTTGGGATGCTCCCGTGTCACGACTGTTCACAGCACAGTGGAGGCTGGGGCTGTGCTGCCATCTCCCACGGAGCAGGCTTCAGGGCCCACCTGGGCCACAGAGCTTCCTGCAGCGTTCTGTGATCGCTGCCCTAAGGTCGGCCTCTCCCCACAGACTGGGGGCTCCTGCCCTTCCAGCCAACACTCCCGGGCCTGCAGCAGTGCCAATGACAGAGCTTCAGAACAAAGCCCGAGGAAGTCAGAGAATGAGGCTATGCAGCAGGCCTGCCTTCCTTCCATCACAGGAGGGATGCAGCACTGTCCGTGTGAACACAGGATGGGAAACAGTCCAACCGTCCTTCCGAAGGACTGGCCAAGGACATTACTGGACAACCCAACAGCCCGGCAGGATTTCGTCATTGAACCAAAACAAGGCAGCACCTGTTCTCTGATACAGAGACTGACACAGACCATCTCAAAGAGAAACTGCAAACTGAAAAGAAGCAGCACACAGGAGACAATACACCACACTAATTGTGTGAACAAGGAGGAACTACTCGCTGATGTCTATGTAACTACCTCCGGAACCGGGCTGTCCAACACCAAAGCCACTTGCCACGATTTAAACTAAAATTAGTTAAAATAAAATAAAATTTAAAAACTCAGTTCCTCAGTCTCACCAGCCACATCTCAAGGGCTCAACAGTTATGTGTGGCCAGTAGAGGCCACAGTCCTGGACAGCGCAGGCCCAGAAGGTTCTGTCAGGCAGCACTGCTTTCAAGGGACACAGCAAACTGGAAAAGGGCCTTTGGAAAGAAGAGCAGGAGAACTGGGGCAGGGGAATCATTTTCCACTTATCTTTATGTACTTGAATTTTTAAATCACATCATGCATTATTTCCTATTCAAAAATAAACATTTAAAAAATCTAAACACATTTTTTAACATTTAAATAGATAGGTAAAGTGAGAAAAGAGGGTCTTGGATACCTGAAAGACCAGGTAAGCCTCACTCACCTCGAGCACGGGGTTACCCGCTGGGGGAAAAGCAGGCGTCTTTCTTCGGCAGGTGGATGAGAAAGAGCAGGGACGGGTTGGGGCCCCGGGGCTCCCAGGTACGCCTGAGTTAACTGCATGTGTCTGCTTCACAGTCCACCTGCCCCCGCATTCCTGTCCTCTCGGCAACCTTATAAGGTCCTCAGGGTGGTTGTCGCTCCTGTTTTTATTTCCGAGGGCTGCTGTGGCAAACTTGTGCATCAGCACAAACTCGGGAGCTTAAAGTGATAGTTTATTCCCTCACAGTTCTGGAGGCCAGGAGTCCAAGGTGTTGGCAGGGCAGGCCCCTCCCAGAGACTCCCAGGGAGGACCTTCCTCGCCTCTCTCTGCATTCCCTGGCTTGTAGACACATCACACCAATCAGTGCCCCATGCCACATGGCCCTCCGGTCTGTGTGTCTCTGCATCTCAAATTTCTCCCTCTTGCCTCTTATAAGAACGATACTCATTGATTTAGAACCTACCCTAAGTCTTGGATGGCCTATTCTATCTTGAGATCCTTAGCTTAATTATGCCTTCCCAGACCCAATTTCCATAGGTCACAGTCACAGGTACCAGGAGTTAGGACTTGGACATGTCTTTTTGGAGGACACAATGCAACCCACCACATCATTTTATAGATGAGGGACACAAGGCTGAAGGGCCCTCAGTGCCCGCAGTGACAGAGCTGACTCAGGGCCCAGCCTCCTGCCACTGACTCCCACTGATTTGGGCAAGAGAGAAGCACCATCTGCCAGCTTGAAGCCCTCCACCATGAAGCCCATCACCACAAAGCCCCTACCACCTGGGCTCAGCCTCACAATGGGCGACACACCCATTAGAACCGCACCTTCTCTGGCCTTGCTTATCTGACTGCTGCAGGATAGGATCTGACAGAAGATTACACTGTCTCCCGGGCGACCAGGCCCTGGCTATCTGTGGCTGTCTCAGATCAGGTGGGGATCCAAGCTCCAGAGGGTGGTCTGCATCTCCAGACTCCAAGTCTGTGGGCAGACTGGAGCCGGGAGTTCAGGCTTCTGGGGCTGGAGACAAAGGCCCCTGTCCTTTTCATGGTCAGGGCACAGGTGCCAGCCCACAGGGGTTTTGTGCTGGTGAGGGCTCTGGTCTAAAGGACTCAAGTGAGTGCTCAGACTCAAGACAACAGGAGACAAAGCCCAGGCGTGGACACTGGTGTGCAGAGGGCCTGGCTGAGGCCAGCGTGCTGGGCCACACTGATGGCAGCGGGGCCTCCCAGGGAGCAGGGGAGTTCACTGTGCCCTCCTCTCAGCAGGACTGGAGATTTGGACTAGCCCTTCAGCCACGGTCTTCCTGAGATCCTCTTGGAACCTCTCTCTAGGGTTTAGGACCCCTGCTCCCCTCTTCCCAAGGGAAGGCATGACACAGGACTGCCTCTGGGTCACTGGCTTTAACCTGTACTTTCTCCATGACCTCAGAAAGGCACCCACAGAGCCTACTCCCAGACTGTTAGCAGGTACTGATAAAGACCCTCACGGCTAGTAAGGGGCAGACACTTCCTAGGATGACTCAGTTCCCATGTATTTGGGAGCGCCGTGCCAGCTCCCTGCCTCCTCCCTCTCTCGCTCTATCATCTGGCAAGAAACTCATTTCACACTGCTATCCGCGTCAAACCTACAAATACAAACAGCTGAAATTTCACTTCAGCATTCCTTATTCCAGTCCATGCTGGTTCACAACGTCAAAACGCTAGCTACAACCCACTAAACTGATTTCACATCTCCCGAATGGGTTGTGACTCCCAGTTTTAAAAGCACTGATCCACATAACTCACATGGATATGCATCCAAATAACACTTAGAAAGAAAGAGGGAAAAAAAGAAGGACGTTTCCCATTTTACGCATTTTGCAGATCATCCAAAAATCCATTTGTGGATCTGAAAATTTTCCCCCCATTTAATTGCAATTTCTGACCTTCCTGATCTGCAAATGGAACCATTACTTGTCATGTCCTTTTTCCTTTTATTAAAACCTCAGTGACCCTACAAAGTCTGGTTGAGCTCAACCATAGAATCCTCTCCCACTGGGCCCTCAGAGACTGAATTTTCACACCATGGATCCACCTTTGCAGAAATCTCAGGGCATCTCCCAGCCCTGGGATGTTCATGATCAGAGAGTTTGGTTTCTGGACCAGCCGCAGTGGTCTGGGAAATGCTGGACGGCTTGGCCAGCGGAAGGAATAATGCTAAGGACAAGAGACACTGTGTTTGGCTCCCAAGTTCTCTGAACCAATAACACGTTATTTCATTTTGCTGTCACCTTTCTCTGCATGTTGGGAAGTCTGAGATGCATTGTGATTTTCCACTCCTTCACTGGTATTGGATACCATCCTGTAAGAGGATCATTCTAACCCTGGAAACACCAGGAGTAGAGACCACACACCAAAATTCTCAATCATAGTCTGTACAAAGCTCCTCTGGGGACAACCAGAAGACCTGCTATGAATCTGGATTTGAGCCACATGGATTAGGAATCAACAAATCCTGGTTTTATTCATGGCCATCCTGGTCTACACCAGCAAAAGCCAAGAGAGACATGATAATTTGAATAATTCAGACTGTTTTCTGTTCCCTTCCTTTGCCTTCACCAAAAGAAATGAAAACAGAAAGCTTACGTTCGCCAGATTACTTATCTGCTTTCCACGTGTCCAACACAGAGAGCTCTGCTGCAATGTTGATCCCGTGAGCTCGTTAGTGCCGTCACTGCACACCCGTGGGACAGCCACTCCTTTCCTGCCAGCTAATCCTTTATTCCAAGTTGTCTCTAATGGAGTCTTTGTTCCACCACCAACCAAACCACATTATTTCATTTTACTGGAAACTCTGACGGAAAGCCTGCCAGAGAAAGGCCCAGGACAGTCCACAAGGCACGAGAGCCTGAGCCCCAGCCGGTCCTCCGGCCCGTGAGTGTTCTTGGCAATTTTGAGCAAACAGCCAAGAGAAGGGCCAGACCTAAGGAAGTCTGGAGCCAGCAAGGCATGAAACCTTCACTTACCTGGGGGGCAGACACATTCGGATGGCGCTTCCCGAACAGTCCGGAGCTTGACTAGTCCGTCCAACTTCTGAGCCGGGAAGAAAAGGAAAGGAAAAAAAAAAATGAGAATGAGTTTCAGGGCAGGGAGAGGTAAAAGTGGAAAAATCAACAAGAACAGATGAATCTAAAAGATCTACTCTGACAATGGCGTTTTCAAGAACATTTCATAAAAGATCATTAAATTCTACAAGCAATTTTAGAATAAGAGGAAAAACAAAAACAAAACATTGAACAGTTACTGGTGAGTCCTTGAGGAGAAGGTGCCAGGTTTCTGCTTTGTTACATTCTCAAATACAATACCAAGAGTTAAAAACAACAGAAACCAGCATCTTGCAAAGTGAGAAAAGCCCGAGTGACCATCAGTCTGCACGCAGAAAGGGCAGAACAGGGGGAGGCCTAGGTGGGACCATCAGAACTGGCCCTCGAGGCAGCTCTCCCACTCACAAAGCCGTCCCATCTGCACCCGGGGCAGCCCGCAGCCCCACTGCGGCGGCCCCTCCCAGCCCGTGGCCTCTGACCTGCCGGGCCTAATCTGCCCTGATGACAACATTTTCCTTTCTTTCTTTCTTTTTTCCATTTTCCTTTCTTCTTACCAGTGGGGATCCTTGGCCTAGAAAATTTGGTTCAGTACAACTTAACAAGAACCTCTACACATGCCCAGCCCTGTGCTAGATTTGGGTGAAAGGAAAAGAATTACTACAGAAATAGAGTCAAACGTGACAGCTGCGCTGCAATAAGTGACTCACTGGGACAGCTCTGGCATGCTCGTGGTCTGATTTGCCCCTAGGGGCAAACTCTGAGGCCAGAATTAATGTCTCTGCCTCACAGATAACGGGATGGAAGCTTGAAATAAAGAAATTTGTCCCACATCCCAAATCTAGGTTTAGAGGAATGAAGCGATTAGCCCCTAATCCCAAAACTAGCCAGGACTTGAGTCCTGGCAAAGATACACAAAGTATTAACCTTTCTTTTGGGGGAAAAACCCTAAAAGCAAAACAAAGCAAAGCAGGAATGTGCTAGCCTGAGTGAACAGTGCAAGACTACGGTTAGAATGGGTGCTTCAGGTTCAAACATAAAATAGTAATTTGTAAGCACTGCCTTAGAGGGAGGAAGAGGGGCACCCCCTGGTCTGAGCCCTTGACCACCAGGCCTGGGATTTTCACAGAAGACAGGCCCCCAGCCCCGCCTTGTCTGCCTTTGGCTGGAATAGACCAGGACCAGGAAGGCTGAGGCCAAAACCCTAACCAGGGTACCTCCAGTTGCCTGCAGTGCTGGTCCTGAATGCAGAGGAACAGAAGGCCAGCTATCATCACTGTCACCATGGTGGAAACACCACCACAACAGCCAGAGGGTGCTCCAGGGTGGTACCTTTAGGTGCACTAACATCTCCATCCTCACTGCACCTCCCGGCCCTGGCCCAAGGCCCTGGGCTTGCTCCAGACATCAGAACCTGGCTAGGCCTCAGGATGCTGGTCTCTCAGCTCCCTGCAGGGACTGCCACCAGACACGTGCTCCTGCTCTGGCCCAGAATGACCCTGTGGGCAGCCTGGGCAGGACCCCAGCCTCCAGAGGGCCCCTGCAGCTGCCATGGGCTCCCACAGGGTGGGTGAGACCCCTCCCCGACAGGCAGTGGCAGACACCCAGGCTGCCAGCAGAGCCTGTGAGGGGCCCAGGCGTACAGGCAGAGTGGGCGCACTGGCCACACCCACCTTAGTTGAATGGGAAGCCCATGCAGAAGCTTCAGCCCGACCTCAGAACTCTCTTCCCCATTGTATCTGCAGATACTAAAACAGATTTCAAAATGTGCTTGGATAAAGAATCCAGCATCCTAGTTTAAGCCAGTCAATTTGTGCAAGAAGCTCTTATCTGTTTTTATCAGTGCTAGACAGAAAACAAAGGACTACCACACTAATTTCATTTTTTTAACAAAAGCATTTAATGCTAAAAACAATTCACTTTTAACAACTGGTATCACACCTGGGCAAATGCTATCATATCTGGGCCTCTCTCCTAAAGGAGAGGGGAGATTTCGCAAATACTGATAGGAAACACAATTACTTCTAAGTTACTCTTACTTTAAAATGAAAAGCTAGCTAGGAAACTATTGATGAGAGGGAAAATGTACTACTGTTAATGCTAGCAGCTGGGATCATAGGTTACTGGGATTGAGTTTTTGTTTTGCCATTTATTCCAACTCCTGAGCATTTGCTTTTCTAGATTTGAGGGCAAATCTGCAACATTTATTTCCTAGTCCCTTCCCCTCCCCAACCCCCAGCCCCTAACTGTGGGTTTGAAACGTCCCTACTACGAACACCAAGTGAAATGTTTGACTTAGAAACCCAATCCCACAATCTTGACTTCATGCTTTTTTGCCCCTAATTCTAAGAAAATATTCTTTTGTGTCCAGGTTTGTAAAAATGATTTAAAACCTCAACTTTTTACATCCAATTATCTGACAGAACCCCTAGCATCTGCAAACAATATGGTCCCAGTTTTACATATGCAAACAAGTCCTGACTCTAAAAGTAAATAAAGGAAGAGTTTCTGAGAAAAAAGCAGAGACTCTGGGGGCATTCCCTTTCAGAAGTACTGAGAAGGAGAACTTGAGGTTTGTGGAGAGGGTGCCAAGAGCTCAGGGAAAACTCATCAGGAAACCATGGTTTTCAAAACAGCAGTAGATGGTCAGATGATAAATTTATTAATGATCTGTTGGAGCACTAGTCTAGAACAATTCACCAGATGTTTGATCACATCCTCAAATGGTTTTGCTCTGATGAAATATAGATTGATGTACAAAAAAAGGATGTAATGATTCATCTCTGTAAAAGGCTGCAAATAAAACCATAAGACATTTCTATCCTTTCACTGAAAATTCCTGTGCCGGGGATTATATCCCATGGAAATAAAAACGCAGAAACAAGAAAATACTATTCATGAAGAAGCTGTGGGGCAGACCAGGGGAATGGTCAGTGAAGGATGGGGAAGGCCCTGGATGAACTGTTAATAAGGAAAACCCCCAACTGTTACTTAGCACATCAGCCACCTGAGACCCCCACCCCTCATATTGGCATAATACTGACCTACTACCTGGCCCATCAACTAATCTACTACCTGGCGCATCAGCATAACATTAAATCTATTATCTGACACATCAACTAACCTATTACCTGGAGGGCATTAACCACCTGACACCCTACCCCCTAGACCACTGCAACTTAATAAAAGTGGGAAAGATCCGGTAGACAGGCTCAGAATTTGGTGGCGAGGCCCCTCTGAGCCCGTTGGTGAATAAACTTTGATTCTCCAACTCTCTGTGTGCCACTCGGTTTGTCCTCAGGACCACTTGCTGTAACATTTTGGTTCCCTGACTGGGAAAACCGACCACACTGGCCCCGTGAAGCCACTGGTTCCGGGACGGGCGCAGTGACCAGCAGGACCTCAGCGACAAAAGTGAACCGGCGCCAACCGCCATTTTGTGGAATATCTTCGCTCCTCGGGAGCTCCTGCCGGCCACAGGGGCCACGGGGTCCCAAACTCGCCCGGACGCGCTGGAGAGAAGGACAAGTCAAATGAGGTCTGGAGGTCCCAGGACCCATCCGAGTCAGGCCCGTCAGATGATGGAAGAGGAGGTCGATCACCTCCTGGGTGCAGGGAATTCCCAGGGTGGGAATGTGTAACCCCTGCCTGTCTGAATGCGGGAGTGAAGAGTGACTGTGGTTGCACGGCTACAGCTATGGACCTTGAGTGGGTCCTCACCTGCGGTTCTGCGGCGGCGTCATACGGCACAACGGTGATTCACTCCCCTAAAGGGAGTGACCAGGCCTGGGATTTACATGGGCACACCTTCGCTAAGATGCGCCTAAGTTACCGAGAGGGACGCAGCCGGACGGACACCTGAGAGAACCCCCCCCTTTTGTCTGTTAAGCTGCGACACTGTTCAAGGGTCTAGGATGGGTAGCGTAGAATCTAAGCCTACGGTTCTTAAATGCATGTTAAAGAACTTTAAGAAGGGTTTCACGGGAGATTATGGCGTCACACTGAGTCCCAGCAGACTTAGGGCCGTCTGTGAACACGAATGGCCCATATTCGGGTCGACTGGCCCACAACAGGAACCTTACACCTCCCCACTGTGCAAGCAGTTCGGAGAATTGTGACCGGGACTCCCGGCCACCCTGACCAATTCCCTTAATATATTCATGGCTAGAGATTGCTCAGACCATACCCCCTTGGGTCCAGTTCTGTGCTAATAAGGGACAGAGGAGGATTTTTGTGGCCCAAAGGACCAGAGACTCCAAACAGTCCAAACCCATCTATCAGGAAACTCCTGAAGAGGATCCACCATTGCCGCCCTACAACCCTACCGTGACACCTCCTGAAGTACCCTCGAATCCACCAGACACCCCGCCACCATCAGTCTCCCCGCCGCCAGTTCTGGACCAACCTGGTGCTGACGCTCCCATCACCTGCCCGCTACGGTCAGCTCAGGCCCCAGCTTCAGCCCTCCAGATGCCCCCGCATGGGGTGCGAGGTCCAATGCAGGTTACGGATGATGGGTCCGTTCACCCAGGCCAGCCAGTCCTGTACTACCAGCTCTTCTCCACCACTGACCTTCTGAACTGGGAGCACCACACCCCGCCATACTCTGAGAAACCTCAGGCCCTTGTTGACCTCCTGGAATCCATCTTTCAGACCCACCATCCCACTTGGGAAGACTGCTGCCAGCTCCTTCTGACCCTTTTTAACACAGAAGAACTATGCCAGATTATAGCTGGGAACCAGAGGTGGCTCCAGGACCAGGCTCCAGCAGGGACCTTGGACGTGGAGCAGTGGGCACAGAGAGCAGCACCCGAGACCAGCCTGGATTGGGATTTCAACTCCCCGAGCGGATGAGAGGCACTTGGAAGGTTTTGGGAAGCTCTCCTCCACGGGGTCCGGGAGGGAGCCAGAAAACCAACCAGCATGAACAAAGTCTCTGATCACCCAGAAGCTGGAGGAATCACCGAGCGAATTCCACAAGCGCCTTTGTGAGGCCCACTGAGTCTACACACCCTTTGACCCAGAGGCAGCCGAAAATCAGTGGATGGTGAATGCTGCATTTGTTGGGCAGTCCTATATTGACATTTGACAGAAACTCCAGAAACTTGATGGCTTTGCAGGAGTGAACATCATGCAGCTGATGGAAGTGGCCCAGAAGGTCTATGTTAATCAACACTGGACTGCCCAGAGGGAGAATGACAAGAGAATGAAGCAGAAAGCCGCTCCCCAGGCCGCTGCCCTCGGAAGACCTGACCCAGCCAAGAAACCTGGCCTGCCACGGGAAGGAAGACCCAGGAGATGAGGGACCCTGAAGCCTGACCAGTGCACCTATTGCAAGGAGTTTGGTCACTGGAAGCATGAATGCCCCAACAAAAGAAACCACCCACTGCCAAACAGGAACCTGCCCAGGGGGTTCTAGCCGGAGCCGGAGACCCAGGACCTCATCGGTCTCACTGGGGTCGACTAGGAATAGGACCGACTGGGTTCCCTGACTTTTGGCCCCCAGGAGCCCATGGTCGTAATGGAAGTGGGGGGCCGATCAATAATGTTCATGGTGGACACTGGGGCAGAACATTCGGCGGTAACAAGTGGGTGTCTGCTATTGTGGGAGCCACTGGAGCTTGAGTAGCTCAACCCTTCTAGCAATCCCGAATATGCCAGATGGGGGGCCACCAGATAAGACATGAATTCCTATACATACCGGACTGCTCCATTCCTCTCCTAGGTCAAGATCTCCTGAGCAGACTGGAACCCCAGATCACTTTCCACCTGGAAGGGACCGCAAGCCTCACGCTCGGTGCCCCAGAGACTCTCATAATGGTGGTCACCATGCCCTGGGAATCGGAATGGAAGCTGTATGACGAGGCCAAAGAGGAACAGAACCTGCCTGACTTCCGTTGGTCTGGGCAGAGGACAACCCCCCATCCCCCCACGTCTTGCACACCAACATGGACACCCAGTGATCGAGATGAAACCGGGAGCCCAACCAACCAGGAGATGACAGTACCCCATCCCCAAGGAGGCTCAAGGGGGAATTCGGGAACACATGACAGGCTTAAGCAGGAGGGGATTTTGGTGGAGTGCCAATCCCCGTGGAACACTCCTCCTGCCAGTCAAAAAGCCCAACGGAGATGGATACCGCCCCGTCCAAGACCTGCGACTGATTAATGAGGCTACGGTGACTCTCCACCCAGTGGTACCGAATCCACACACCCTCCTGGGCCTCATTCTCCTGATGCTGCCTGGTTCTCCTGCCCGGACTTAAAGGATGCCTTCCTCTGCATGCGACTCTCTCCGAAGAGCCAGCCCCTGTTCGCCTTCGAGTGGGAGGATCCTCAGACTAGAAGGAAAACCCAGCTGACCTGGACGTGACTACGACAGGGATTTAAAAACTCACCAACTCTATTCGGGGAGACTGTAGCCACTGACTTCATCTTTCCACGAGAAGAAACCCACTTGCACACTTCTACAGTATGTCGATGACCTCCTTCTAGCAAGCCCCACCAGAGGAGGCTGCCACTGGGGAACCCGGTGCCTGCTCCAATTGCTCACTGACAAGGGATACAAAGTCTCCTGGAAAAAGGCACAGACCTGCAGGCGGCAGCTGAAGTACCTCGGTTTCCACATCACTCAAGGGCGCCGGACACTGAGACATGAGCGGAAGCACGCCATCTGTACAATGCCCAGGCTGACCAGTTGGCGACAACTCAGAGAATTCCTTGGCCCGGCCGGATTCTGCCGCATCTGGATCCCAAGTTTCTCCCTAAAGGCCAAGCCTCTGTACGAGGCCCTACGCAGGCCTGAGAACAAAGAATTGGAATGGGCCGAGAGTCCAGAAAGGGCTTTCCAGGAAATACAGACTTACTAAAAAGAGCCCCCGCACTGGGGCCACCGGACCTCACCAAAGACTTTAACCTGTTTGTCAACGAGAAGAAACAAGTGGCTCTGGGGGTTTCAACTCAAACTGTGGGCCCGTGACAGAGACCAGTGGCTTACTTGTCTAAACAATTGGATCCGGTAGCGGCAGGATGGCCACCTTGCCTCCACGCACTGGCGGCCACTGTCCTGCTAGTCAAGGAAGCAGACAAACTCACACTGGGACAGAACCTCTGTGTGCGAGTCCCTCAGACAGTAATATCGCTAACGAACACCTCAGGGTACTGGTGGCTCTCAAGCAACCGGTTAGCGCAATACCAAGGACTGCTATGCGAATATCCGCGGGTCGCCCTGGCGACTGTGCGAACCTCCAATCATGCCACCCTCCTACCCACCAAGCCAGGGCCCCCAGACCATGATTGAACTGAGGTGGTAGAGGATGTCTATGCCAGCCGGCCAGATCTGAGAGACGGTCCTCTGCCAGCACCGGACTTGGAACTCTACACTGATGGCAGTAGTTTTATCCAGAATGGGAAACGACTGGTGGGCTTCGCAGTCACCGCAGTCGATGAGGTCATCATGTCATCTCCTTTGCCCCAAGGGTGGTGGCACAAAGGGCGGAGCTATGGGCCCCCATCCAAGCCCTCAGGCATGCCCGGGGTAAGAAGGCACACAAATACACAGACTCTAAATATGCCTTTGCAACAATACATATCCACGGGGCAATATACAGGGAGAGAGGACTGCTGGCTACAGGTGGAAAGGAGATCAAAAATAGGGATGAAATCCTTCAACTGCTGGAGGCAGTTTGGGAGCCAAAAGGAATTGCGGTCATCCACTCTCGAGGGCACCAAAAAGGCACAGATCCAATTGCCACCGGCAATCACCTGGCAGACCAAGCAGCCA
Organism: Indri indri; assembly: GCA_004363605.1. NCBI lineage: Eukaryota > Metazoa > Chordata > Mammalia > Primates > Indriidae > Indri > Indri indri. Next base: position 46,889 of record RJWJ010004320.1, read on the forward strand.
AAATTGCAGCCACCTGAGAATGTTCAGAGGACAACACTCCAACCCAATGCCAAATCTTGTTGGCACCCGAGTGGCCCGAAGAACCAAAATATACCCCAGAAGAGAACCAGTGGGCAGAGCAGGAGAAGGCCAAGAAGGACTCAGATGGCTGGTGGCACCTACGGAACCATAACATCTTTATCCCCAATAAATTAGCATACTCTCTTGTCTCCCAACATCACAACCTGACTCACTTAGGGAAACCAGCGCTCACGCAGCTACTCGCCCGGTACTACTACATCACCAAACTTCCGTCCATCGCTTCAGCAGTCAGTCCCCACCACCAGACCTGTGCTAAAAATAATGCAGCGGTGAGGCCGAGACCCGCCCCAGGAATCCAGTACACCGGAACGTCTCCGTTCGAGGACGTGGAAGTTGATTTCACAGAAGTAAAACCACGTTGGGGCTATAAATACCTGCTGGTAGTGATATGCACCTTCTCAGGCTGGGTCGAGGCAGTCCCCACCTGGACCGAAAAGGCTGGCGAAGTGGCAAAGCTCCTACTGAGAGAAATTATCCCCAGGTATGGTCTGCCACTCTCCTTGGCAGTGACAACGGACCAAGCTTCACTGTGGAGGTCATGCAAACCCTCACCAAGGCACTAGGAATCAAATGGAAACTACATACAGCCTACAGGCCACAGAGCTCAGAGAAAGTAGAGCGCATGAACTGGACCCTCAAGACCACTCTAGTGAAGCTATGTCAGGCAACACAGTTACCCTGGGTAGACATGCTAAGCCTAGCCCTGTTCAGAGTCAGGTGCACCCCGGGGCCCACGGGATATTCGCTCTTTGAAATCCTGTTCGGTAGACCTCCCCCACTCATCAAGCGATTAAGGGGAGACATTAGACAACTAGGGGAATTGAATATAAGCACACACCTCCAAGTCTTAGCCAAAACTATGCGCCATATCCACCACACCATCCTCAAAAAAACCCCTATCACCCTGGGTCTCCCTGTCCACCCCCACCAACCTAGGGATCTAGTCTGGGTAAAGAACTGGAAAAGACACCCCTAGAGCCCACCTGGAAGGGTCCCCATACTGTGATATAAGTTGCTCCCACTGCTGCTAAAGTTGCAGGTATCACTCCGTGGATCCATCACTTCCGGGTGAAAAAGGCTGAACCAGACAATGAAACTGATCTCTGGACTGCACATCAGGACCAGCAGAACCCACTAAAGATCCAGCTTAACCGTCTCCCAATGAGGACAGCCACGCCCAGGACTGAACAGGAGTAAATGGGACCACTGGCCCCGGCCCTCACTGGGGTTGCAGTAACTTTACTGGGGATTGGACTCTCTGCGGTCGCTCCGGGAGATTGGACAGGACTGCAAAGGGCGTCTCTAAGTGTGGTACTTTGGCTCATTATAGGATGTCTACTCCTGCCTCAGCTCCTACCCTCCTCCTGGTTGGGGCACTCGCCCTAACAACTATGGCCCTGAGGCTTGTTATGCTAGGACTTGGATTCCCTCCACTAATGGGATTACTCGAGGCTTCTGGACCACAGGAGGTTTCACAGTCCACACCTACATGCCAAAGACATGGTACAGTCAGGCTGAGGTGTGCCACAGCGGGGGAAAGAAATACTGGACTGGCACCATTATAGGTGATATTCGAACCTGTATAGCCCCAAGGGGCAAGCCAGCTTGTTGGACTTACTACACCCACTGGGAGATGATGCCCATATAAGGGCATCAAAGGGGGGAATGATAAGGAAAACCCCCATCTGTTACTTGGCACATCAGCCACCTGAGACCCCCACACCTCACGGAAGACCTGCATCGGCTAATACTGACCTACTACCTGGCCCATCAACTAATCTATTACCTGGCGCATCAGCATAACACTAAATCTATCATCTGATACATTAAGTAATCTATTACCTGGTGGGCATTAACCACCTGACATCTTACCCCCAGACCACCATAACTTAATAATAGTGGGAAAAATCAATAGAAGTGGGAAAAATTGGGTATATGGGACTCAGAATTTGGTGGTGAGGCCCCTCCGAGCCTGCTGGCAAATAAACTTTGATTCTCCGACTCTCTGTGTGCTGCTCGGTTTGTCCTCGGGGCCACTTGCTGTAACACTGTCACACGTCAGAAAACAGCATTATGAAGACTGCAGCAACAAGGAAAAATGTTTATGACACATTAAATAAAATGTCTACATCTATGTAAAAATTTAGGCATTGGGGAGAGGCATCTACTAAACAGAACCCAGTGGGTGTTGGGATTATTAAAAGAACTTTGAAAGTTCTATGTTGTTGTAATACCACCTTCTCAGTAAAAATAAAATACCCTGGAAGTAGAAGAGACAAGATGAACTCCCTGCCAAGGTGAGTTCTGAACACCAGATGGATTATCCTGTCTCCTCAGGGGGACCCAATGCCAGGACCAACCCTGTTAATACACCCCTACCACGGTTGCTGCAGCAAAGGCCTGCCAAGAGTCAGACCCCTCGGCTCCAGCCACATCTCGCCATCCTTCCTCCTGCCCCCGTGAGAATGGCTTTGCATGCCTCCTCGGTGGCGGCCCACCTAGTCCTCCCAGCAGCCCCTGGAGGCTGGGACTATTATCCACCATTCACAGATGAGAAAACTTAAAGACGGAAGTGTCAGGGCTGGACTTAAATCCTGGTAGCAACTGACTCCAAATACAAAGCAAGACAACCTCTACTTATGAGCAACTTTTGTGCCTACAACAAATTTGTTAAAAGTTGCTATCAAAAGCCAGGCCATATGAAACTATGGACAGAACTCAGTACCGTGTTCAGGAAAGGTTGAAACAGTGAGAAGAATTAAGTATAAGGAGTGGTGTGGAGGAGATTAAGGGCGATAGGATTGTCCCATATGGAACTGGGGTGGTGGACACATGACTACGCATTTGTCAAAGTCTGTAGGACTGTCTGTCACAAAGAGTGAACTTTAAAGGATATTAATGAAAACCAAGGTCAATCAGGATGCTGGAGAATCCCAGGCCAGATTGCAGGCTATGCCAAATGAATCTAACTATATTAAAATTGTGTGACATAACCTCGCTGAAGGCTATGGGGGGAAAATGTAGCTTAGCTAAGTTACTTGCAAAATAATATTTTGATTGAAAACTGTAAGGGTGGAGACAGAGGGACCCTGACATAAACACTGTACTCTAACTAGGAGGTCAGGTTGTTACAGGGATGCAGGTTGAACAAACAAGTAAATAAACTAGAGGTAATGAGAGCTAGGTTTCTCACTGTCCAAGAAAGAAGTTGTCAGTAAGCAAAGAAAGTACGCAAAAAGTAACTACGCTAGAATGAACCCGTTGTGCTGGATCAGAATCAGGGACATCACTATGAGGTCACATGTACGTTCTGTGTACAGTAAACACTGTAGGGACCATGGGGAGAGTTCCCCTTGGCCCTCTGAAAGTCTGCTGAAAAATCAACTAATCAACTTAAAAAAGGCAGATTAATTGGAGAAAAGGCATACAAATTTATGTAACGTATATACACAGGATCCTTCAGAATGCAGACCCAAAGATACAGGGGAAATTGTCCATTTTCATGCTTAGGTTCAACAAAGTATAGGCAGCCAAGTAGAAATATGATTGGACAAAAAGGTATGATTTAATGCTAGACTGAGTGGGAAAACTCAGGGCCTGTCTGTCTAGATTCTTCTTGCCCTCTCTGAGCATGAATTCCTTCCTTCTGGGTGTGGGGCAGGACCCTCTCTGGAATGGGGGGTCTTATGACCTGCAGTCAAACAAGATAGGTCAGATAATTTCTTTTTTTCTTTTCTTTTCTTTTTTTTTTTTTTGAGACAGGATCTTCCTCTGTCACCCAGGTTAGAGTGCAGTGGTGGCATCATAGCTCACTACAACCTCAAACTCCTGGACTCAAGTGATCCTGCTGGCTCAGCCTCCCAAGTAGCTGGGAATACAGGTGCATGCCACCATGCCCAGCTAATTTTTCTATGTTTTACAGAGATGGGGCCTTGCTCTTGCTCAGGCTGGTCTTGAATTCCTGACCTCAAGCAATCCTCCTGCCTCGACCTTCCAAAGGGTTAAGATTAGAGGCGTGAGCCACCACACTCACCCAAGATTATTTCTCTATGGCCAATTTTTAAATAGAAATGCAGAGGGGCCGGTCGCGGTGGCTCACGCCTGTAATCCTAGCACTCTGGGAGGCCGAGGCGGGCGGATCGTCCTGAGCTCAGGAGTTCAAGACCAGCCTGAGCAAAAGCGAGACCCCGTCTCTACCAAAAATAGAAAGAAATTAATTGGACAGCTAAAAATATATATAGAAAAAAATTAGCCGGGCATGGTGGCGCATGCCTGTAGTCCCAGCTACGCGGGAGGCTGAGACAGTAGGATTGCTCGAGCCCAGGAGTTTGAGGTTGCTGTGAGCTAAGGTGACACCACGGCACTCGCCCCAGGCAAAAGAGTGAGACTCTGTCTCAAAAAAAAAAAAAAATAAAATAAATAAAATAAATAAATAAATAAATAAATAAATAAATAGAAATGCAGAGGGAAAGTTAGAGTAATATTTTTAGGTTTTATGGCTAGCTTTGGGAAAAGGCGGTCTGGTTTCTATGACACACCTTGGGGAAGAGGGATTCTCCTTTCTACGGATAGCCTCAGGGGAGAATGGGACTGAGAGATGGGAGGGCAGGAGAAGGTCAGAGAAAAACTTTTGCTTCTGAGGCCTTCATTTTGTGGTATTGTTTTCCAAGCCCCAACATTACATACAGAAATAATTACAGATATATGCATATAGAAGAGTTAATATACATGCATATACACCCTACCTCTATCTACAGAGAAGGCCTACAAAGAGTGACACCCTAGTAGTAACAAGCACACCCAATACTCAGATCTTGGTTTCTAAATATCATTCTTCAATAAAAGGAACTGGGGCTTGTTGGAGAAGCTGATGGCTGATTCTAGGGCCAAGATAGGAAAAATATGAGATAAGCCTGGCATCTTACAATACCAGAAAGTAAAGAAGTGCTTTATAATAAGCAGGGTGGGGGTGGAGGGTGTATGTCAAAGAAACACAAGAACCAACCTGAAGGGCTTGGAATGGCCAAAGTTGGAACAATTTAAGCAACAAAATAAGTAATGTAGTATTGGCTTATAATCCAAAGAATAAATTTAATACCCATGAGTCCATGCTGATATAAATGATTGAATAAATAAGTGGGGAGAAAAGACAAAGCTTCCTTGCAGTTTTTATAATCTATGTAACTACTTCCCCCTCCAGGAGGGGGAGCTAAAGTCCTCTCTCCTTGAGTGTGAGCTGGACTTAGTAACTTTACAAGGGAGAAATCTGGCAGATACTACATTAACCAAGTGATCAAGGTTAATTATCACCCGAGATAAGTCACACTGACATAACGGACCCCCTGATATCATGCCATGAAAGTGACAATCCACCTTAGTGGTATCCTTTCCAAACACATATAACCTAGTCTGATCATGAAAAAAATCAGACTAGCCCCAACTGAGAGGCATGCTACGAAATACCTGCCCCATGTGTCTCAAAACTCTCCAGGTCATGAACAACAAGGAAGAACTGAGAAATGGTCATGGATTGGAAGAGACTAAGGACACATGGCAACTAAATGCAAGGTATCCTGGATGGATCCTAGAACAAGAAAAGGGCATTAGAGGAGAAAACTGGTGAAATCTGAATAAGGTGTAGTTCAGCCAGGAAAAAAAAAAGGTAGCAGAATCACAAAGTCACTTACCACCAGCTAAGGTGTAGCTCTGTTATTTTTTAGAACTTATCTATTTTCTTTTTAACTGAGGTGAAAGTCACATAACCATTAACATAAAATTAACCACTTTAAAGTAAACAATTCAGTGGCATTAAGTAAATTCACAATGTTGTGCAATCACCTCCTCTATCTAGTTCTAAAACATCACCCCAAAATGAAATCCTGTTCCCATCCTCCTTTCCACCAGCCCTCAAATGGCAACCGCCAATCTGCTTTGTCTCTATGGATGCAACTATTCCGGATATTTGACATAAACAGAATCACACAATTTGTGACCTTTTTGTCTGGCTCCTTCACTTAGCATAACGTTTTTGAGATTCATCCACATGGTAGCATTTATCAGTACTTCTTTCCTCTTTATGGCTGATTAATATTACATTCTGTGTGCTACCATTTGCTTATCCATTCCATGAACATTTGGGCTTACTCTGCCTTTTGGCCATTGTGAACAGTGGGGCTACAAACACGAGGCCCCCCACGCCCGCCGCCGGCTGGAGCCCGGACGCTGCCCCGCGAGACAGGCGCGCGGGGACCCAACGTGGCGGCGCCAGCCGAAGCCGAGGTAGGGGGAATTGCAGCTGCTGACCAGGGACCCTGGAAAGTACCGCCTCCCTGAGCCCCCAGCACCGTGGCCTAAAGCGTCGGGCAAGCCAGGTGTGGCCAGAAGAACGTGGCGGGCAGGGCGGGCGCTGCAGAGCCTGCACCGCGCGTTTGGCGTCGTGAGCACTCAGCTGACACACGGTGATGCGCGCTTGCTTTCCTTCCTCCTTGTTGATGTCACTGATGACCACGAGCGTGGACTCGTCCGGAATGGCTGTGACTTCTTCCTGGCGTTGGAGCGCCAGCACCGCTGCGATGAGAGTAACTTTGGCCGGGTGTTCCTGCTGCTCATCACCCGCCATGGCCTGCTGCCCACCCCAGCCTCAAGAGGACACGGGCTGTGTCTGGAGGTGACCCCCAGAGCCCTCAGTGACCAGAACCGAGGCCTCCTCACTCTGCTGTGGCGTGCTGCCCGCTTCGGTCCTCGGATGGGTTGTAAGCCGCCAGCCGGAGGCAGAGCCACACTTGGGCGCCCACCAAAACGCCGGAAGTCAGTGACCCCAGATCCCAAGGAAAAGCAGACTTGTGACGCCCGACTGCGGCTTCGGCTTCGGGCTGAAGGCTGCCAGCATGAGACTGCTCTGCAGGGCAACGTCTTCTCCAACAAGCAGGGCCCACGGAGCGCCAGTTTTGCGCTTTAACCAGGCCAACATCATCCTCAAGTCCCGGGACCTGGGCTCCACCATCTGTGACACCAAGTTCTCTGAGCTCCGCGACCTCCACGCATTCTGGCACTAGAGGCACTTACCGGTGTCTTCATCGCAGACTCCCTCAAGCAAGCTGCGGCGTGAACCATCAGACTGCCGGGAATGTGGATGAGGACGAGGAGCTGGGCGGGCAGGAACTCCTGAGGAACTTGATGCTGCGAGAGCTGCCCTGACCTCTTTCCCTTCTCACTTCTCTGGGGACTGTTCCCACCACCCACCTCTGGAGCTTACATACTGTTCTGGGGTTTCCTTCCAACCAATCACACCCCTGCCTTTTTTTTTTTTTTTTTTAAAGGAAAAGACAAAGGAAAGTGGAAGTGTTGTTCCCTACACCTTGCACCCACGTGCCTGGGCTTCCCCTTTGTTTCCCTTTTCCACTTGCCCCTAATGTGCATCTGCAGCCGCCTTACCACTGAGCTGCAGGACAAATGCGTGCGGGGAGCAAAGTCTATAGAACGTAGTCTCTGTAAGTGATTGAAGTGGACATTGCTTTTGGTGCATTGAGGGGTTATCAATACTTCTGGCTTTATGAGGGCTCTTAAATTTTGTCTAAAAAACCCAAAGGGCTGTGAGTAAGGGAGCTATGTGGAAGGTGGGACTGTTAAGTGTATTTTGGAAATTAATCACCACTCTCTTCCAAATTATAGAATTTTAAAAAAAAATCTGTGGCCCTTTCCACTCTCTCCTGGTATCTGGTGCTCTCCTCTCTGCCTTCTTTTCTCCATTCCATGGCTTGAAACCTCTGCCTCAGGTGGCTCCTTCCTTTTTCCCATTTGTCAAACCCTCTTCCAGGGAGTAGTAGATAAAGGACTGGGTCAGCCTAGTCACCCTCCCAACGGTGCTGTGTGTGCTTACACACATACACAGGGTGGCCGGAGAAGAGGTTGCTGATTAAAATACACTCCCCCTGTAAAGGAGAAGGGGAAGTGTGACACTTTCCTTCCATGTCAAATAAAAATAAATAATGTACCATAATGTACCCTTCAAAAAAATTAAAATACAAAAATAAATGTGAGTGTACATTTACTTGAGTATCTGTTTTCAGTTCTTTAGGGTATAAACCTAGGAGTGGAATTGCTGGGTCATGTGATACCCATATTTAGCTTTTTAAGGATTCACCAAACTGTCTTCCACAGGGGCTGAACCATTTTACATTCCCATCAGCAATGTATGAAAGTTCCAGTTTCTCCACATCCTTGCCAGCAGATTTCAGTGGGTGTGAGGCGGTGTCTCACTGCAGTTTTGATGTGCATCCCCTAATGGCTAATGATATTAGCATCTTTGCATGTGCTTGTTGGTCATTTCCATATCCTGTTTGAAGAAATGTCTGTTCAAATCCTTTTCCCATTTTAAAATTGGGTTTTGTGTCATTTTGTTGTTGAGTGGTAAGAATTCTTTTAAATTCTGGATACTAGGCCCTTATCAGATATATGCTTTATGAGTATTTTCTCACATAACAGATCTATTCTTGATCAGAATTCTAACCACCTCCAGCCAAGACGCAATATGGGTGTGTGTTAAAATCATCTTGAAAATTGATGAGAGTGGTCCCGTGGCTTCATGCTAGTCCTCTCATTAGTCTTTATTGAGATCTTACGAGATTGATAGTGGGATATAATTACTAGTGAATTTGATCTGGTCTTCTTTAGTTAACCATGGTGGTATTAGTTTTCAATTAGTGTGTAACAAATTGCCACGAAATTAGCAGCTTAAAACAACACATATTTACTATTTTATAGTTTCTGTGATCAGAAGTCTGGTCATAGCTGCACTTGGTTCCACAGGCTGAAATCAACGTGTCAGCCAGGGGTTTCTTTCTGTAGCTCTTGATCTGCCCTCACACCCATGTGGTTCCTTGTGCTCACAGATGGAGGCCCCACTCTCTTGCTGGCTGTTGGCCTGGGGCTGTTCTCGGTCCCCAAAGGCAGCTCACAGTCCCCTGCTGTGTGGCTCTCCACCATCCATGCTTCACCTCTCTCTGACTTCAGGAAGGGCCCAGCCCTCCAAAGAGCTCACTCCATAGGGCCACTGGATGATCTCCTTTCTCATTAACTCAAAGCTAAGCGGTTGCCCAGTAGCTTAATCATCGGAGGCTATCCATCATAGTCATGGCTCTGCCTGCACTCAAGGGGAGGGAATTATACAGAGTGCTGCACCAGGGAGCAGGAAGCTTGGGGCCATCTTGGAATTCTGCCTGTCACAGTAACATATCACCATTCACGTCTCACTTTTGACAAATGTACTATAGTTATGTACATATGTACAGTGATATACATATGTACATATGTACAGAAAAATGTACATATGCACATTTTCCTATAAAATCAAAATGATTCCACATTTTTAAAAGCGGTCACATCATGGATTTCTACTTCCAGGCAAGATGGAATGACAATGACTAGATTTACTCTCCTGCCTAAACAACCACATCAAAAACAACAACAAAACTCACAATTAAATATGAAACAATGGTTCTGAAGACACTGGTAGCAGGCAGGGAAAGACAGGGATCTCTGAGACACAGACAACAACCAGGAGCTCATGGCCTGGGGAATGTCTAGGCTGAGCGCAGGGAGGGGAAAGACAGATGGAGCCTGGCAGCCTCCCTGTGCCTAGATGGGGCTGGGAGTCCAGAGAGGCTGAGGCAGTCTGAGTTTGCAGTGGAGAGGACTGGAGAGAGACAGCTGCACAAAGAGACAGGGCCAGACAACTCCGCTGAGGGTCCCCTTCGGGTGCGAGGCAGGGCACTAATCAGCACCTGTGGGCAGGGAAAGAACCACCTGAAGGATAAGAGGGGACAGCAGCCAGCACTCACGCAGGGGTGGGCAAAGTGCCTGTTCCCACCAGCCGGGCCAGGAGAGCTCGCAGCACACTCTCGTCCAGTACTCTGGTGAGTGCCAAGAGGGGCTGCCTCAGCTGCAGGGAGTCAGCAGTCCCTCCCAACAGACCTGAAACACAAGACCCCAAAGGATCAAACTGTTTCCAAGTAACTTAACTGCCACAAGACAAAGCCATGAATATATATAGAGATGCAAAAACACCCAGCAACAGCTAAAGCTCATCTCTGTCTGCCATACAATAAGAAAAGTTACCAGCAGGAAGACGAAGACAGCCCCCTAATGAGCAGAAAAACCAATTCAAGGAAACAGACTCCAAACTGCCACAGATGTTAGAACTTGCAAACAAAGACCTTAAAGCAATTATTGTAACTGTATTGCATATGTTCAAAATGTTAAGTAGAAACAACAAAGACATTAAAAAGACCTAAACTAAAATTTGAGAGTTGAAAACTACCATGTCTGAGATGAAAAATATGGCGGAGCAGATTAATAGCAGAGGAGACACTGCAGAAGAAAACAGTATGAACTTGGAGACAGCGGTAGAAACTATCCACAATGAACACAGAGAGAATAAATTTTTTTTAAAAAGGAAAGAAAAAGAGAAGAGAATTGGTAAACTGTGAGACCTCAAGTGGCCTAAATACATGTAATCGGAGTTGCCAAAGGAGAGAAGAGAGCAGAGTAGAAAAACATATTTGAAGAAGGGTCAAAAAATGTTTCCGAATTTGATGAAAATGATGAACCCACAGATCCAAGAATCTCAATGAAACCCAAGCACAATAAACACCAAGAAACTACACTAAGACATATCATAATCTGATTGCTTAAAATCAGTGATAAAGAGAAAATCTTGAAAGCAGTTACAGAACTGTCCTATCATCTATATTACATGGACAATTGGAACTCTCATACACTGCCGGTGAGAATATAAAATGATACAATGGCTTTGGACAACAGCTTGGCAGTTTCTTAAAAAGTTAATCCTATACCTATCATATGATCAACTACCCCACTCCAAGGTATTTATACCCAAGAGAAATTAAAGATAATAAAATAATGAGTGGCATATGGATATTCATAACAGCTTTATTTGTAACAGACAAAAACTGGAAATAACCTAAATGCCTATCAACAGGTCAATGGACAATTGTGGTACATCCACATAATGAAATAATATTTGGTAATGAAAAAGAATAAACTATTGTGCAAAACTAATTATTTGCATAACCATTATGCAAAAATATCAAAGAATCTCTCAGTAATCATGCTGAGTAAAATAAATCCTGAAAAATGGAAACATCGACAGTAACAGAAATCAGTGGTCCCTGGGTGGCAGGCAAGGAGGGAAGGAAGGGAGAGAATTCAAGGGGCAGGAGGCAACTTTGGAGGGTGATGACTATGCTCACTAGCTAGATTGTGGAGATGGCTTCACAGTTGTGCACATATGTCACAATTTATCAAGTTGTGCGTTTTAAATTTATAGAGTTTGCTGTATGTCTATATACCTAAAAACAAACAAACAAAAAACCCATACAACAAAAAACCCAGGCTGCAGCTTCTGTAAGTGCGGCTGGGGTGGTAGACCCATGTCCTGAGGACAGGAGGCATCACGTTGAACTTCAGATTCCACCTCAGTTTGGTGCCAGGTGAAACCTCCTTGGCAGAGTCATAGAAAAGGCAAAATGTGAGAGGGTCTGGCCCAGCCCAGGCTTTGGTGGGAACTGGATCTGTTCTCTAAGGAATGTGGGTTTAATCAGTGACTCCCATGGGCACGCTGAGTGACTCTCTTCCAAACCACGCCAGCAAACATATTTCCTGAAGGGTCCCTGCTCAGTCCTGAAATACATTAGGATGTTTTGAAAGGGTTGGTCTGCAAACAAAATGTGATTCTTCAGTAATCCTTAATTTGTCTTCCCATTCATTACTTTTTCAAAGACACACATCACTTCCCGTCAGAACTCGCCTTCTAGGGTTCACCACACTGGGCTGACAGAAGGAAATCCCATCCCAGCCTGGAGGGAACGTGCAGTTTCCATCGCAGCCTTTGACACACTGAGGAGAGCCCCCGGCTGGTCTGAATCTGTCCTCCATGCTGGCCCCACGCCAGCCAGGGCTCCTCTGCAGGCCCTGCCCACCAAGCCCGCTGGAGTCCCCTCTCGGAGGTCTCCAGCCCTCTCCATCCTGTCCACAGTGCATGTCCGGTTCCCCTAATGTGCCACGCCTGAATTGACGGTGTTATGAGCTGAATGGGGTCCCCCACCCCCAAATTCATGTGTTGAAGTCCCAACCCCCAGAACCTCAGACCGTGCTGTATTTGGAGATAGAACCTTTAAAAAGGTGATTAAGGTAAAACGAGGTCATCGGGGTGGGCCCTAATCTAAAATGACTGGTGTCCTAAAGAGAGATTAAGACACAGACCCACACAGAGGGAAGACCATGGGAGGGTCACAGTGAGAAGGTGGCACCTGCAAACCAAGGACAGAGGACTCCGAAGAAACCAAGAGACCCTGCCGGACACTTTGACATGACGTCAGATGAAGGAGTATCCATAACTGCAGAAATAGACGTCCGCTGTTTCAGCCCCCAGACTGTGGTCCTCTGGGTGCTGCGGATAGCCCTGGCTCACTAACACAGATGGGGTTCCAGCCTGCCCTGCCCTCTTCAGATTCCCCACGGGACTCCGGGGACTGATGTGGGAGGTGGCAGGGAGGAGGGTACAGGGACACACTGAGTGAGGGGTGTCCCAGTCCTTGGCCCACAGGGGCAGGGGAGGAGACGCCATGGAGAAGCATTCAGGAAGACGTAAGAGGCAGACCTGCAGGGGGCAGGGAGGGGCAGGGCTCAGATAGGCAAAGACGGGCTGTGCTGACAGGGCTGCACTGAAGGGGCCGAAGGAAGCCATGCAGACATCCCGGGCAGGACTGACCATGCCACAGGACATGGTACCTCCTTCCTGCTCATCTTGGGCAAAGCCAGGCCTCAGGTTGGTGCCTCCTTGCAGGAGTGGGAAGGAGATGCAGGCACTGTCCCTGAGAAGGGCAGCCACCCGAGCACAGACCAGCAAAGCAGGCAGTCGGTAGGAAGGGAGGGCCATGGCACCACCCTCACAGAGACCAGTGGGGCAGATGCTGCCACCCCTTTTCCAGAGCAGGAAGTAATTTGTCCCAGCACCTTGGCTGGTTCAGAGGCAGCTCCAGACTCAAACCCAGGGCTCCCAACTCTAGAACCACAGCATGAGCCATTCAGGGTCCAGCAACAGGGGCTTTTGGGGGACCTGGGGGGACAATTTCTATGTTAAGGGGATAAGGTCAGGCTGGTTTCATCTGGGCACATTATAAAGTCTCTCACTGGGATTCCTTTACAGCGCCCATGTGTGCGCATGTGCATGCACACCCCCCCATGCACGCACATGCATACCGACATGCATGCCCACACACTTGCACACATAACACAAGGCACACATATGTGCATGTGTGGTTTTGCATACCCATATGATGCACACGCACACACACTCATATGCATGCATGCACACTCATGCACACACATACACACATACATGCATGTACACATGCACTCTAGTCCCCTTGACATTATGGGAACTTGTCTTTCATTTGATTGTACCAAATAACAGTCTGAAAATAAGATGCTGTAGGTGATAACAGGCCATACATCATACAAAAAAGCACAGTTAGATAAATGGACAGATCCTGGTTTTTTGTGTGTGATGTTCCTCCCTGGAGAACCAAAGTTGAGTATATTTTATCTAAATTGTCTTTTTAAAACAACAGAATGCATTCTATCTGCTTTATCATTTGTTTTGCAACTCAAAATTGGAAACCACTTCCATTTTAGAAGTTGCCATTGCCCACGTGAAAATACTCTCCCACCCCCAATTCTGCAGCTACATCAGGAAAATAAAGGTTTCATTTACCAAGGCGAATCAAAGCAGATGTGTGCAAAGCCTCTAATTCTCCAGGTTAACCATGAGCATTCAGGGGTGCCAGTGCCATATTGCACAACCCCCAAACCAGACTGACTATCCTTTAATTAAAGCAAACTGATTAAGTGTTTGTTGGACCTTTCACAATGACAAATCCATAAAATTATTTTCATGAATAATTTCATTTTTATTTTGGTGATAACTGTGACATTTTTAAATTAAATGGAAAATCTTATTCTGCTCAAACGAGAGACCAAAAACATGAGGTTATGAAGCTAATTCAGTCTTTGCCTTTCTTCAACAATCAAGTCACATTTCTCTGCTCCTTGACTCAGCGACTGGACATGTGTTAATACCTTTTTTGCTTCTGTATGGACTCAATAGGAGGGCAGAAACCCAGTGTTAAAAGACTCTCAAGGTCAGCCAAGTAACCGCAGGACCTTCTCTCTGATCAGCAAACAGACATAGACATTCCTCCCAGATTCAGTCAAAGAAAGCATTCCATTTAGGCGTGTGCATGCTGTACTGAGAGCTTGGCGCACATGGCCTTGTTGAATTCCCACAGAAAGCTTGTGAGGCAAGTATTGTGGAGAAACACTCATGCACCCGAAGTCACACTGCTGGGAAACGGCAGAGCTTGGGATGTGGACCTGGGTCTGCTGAACGTTAAAGTCTTCCCTGGCGCCCTGCACGCATCTGTCACTTACGGATGTCTGCAAGGAAGTCCACACTCGCAGAAAAGCTGCTGCTGCTCCTGAAGTCTAAATCATTGCTTCCACCGGGTTTGCCACGAGCTGTGGAAAGGGCCGGGGACTGGGAGTCAGGTTACCTGGGTCCAGGTGTCTGCTGCCGCCAGGGGCCAGTCCCTGCCCCTCTCTGGGAGGGGAAATCTCACCGCCCAGGGGATGGGGGGAGGGGGAGCACGCTGACGTGATCTTCTTTAAAACTACATCTGCAAACTTATTTTTTCTCCCAATGGTTTGTGCTTAATCCTGAAATGTTTCTGGACACGATGAACGGATGTTCTCTGAGTGCCTGTGTCAACAATTGAAGATTAATCCTCACTCTGCACATGGAGAAAATTGAATGGGGGAGAGAGCTGGAGTTGTGTGTGGCCTCTGGAGAACGTCCCCAAGTGGAACAGGGTTTGTTCCCGTAATTAGATGCATGGGGAGGACCTAGCATGGTGCCTGGCACCATTGACTGCTGCTCAAGGCAAGTTTCTGCAGAGAACCGACAAATGAATCTAATTCTAAAACGAAATGTTCAGACTTTTTCTATATCTTATTTTAAGGCTTCCTTTGTTATCAATTGCCTTTTGCTTTCACCAACACTGACGAATCCAACTGAAATAAAAATTCGACTAAAATATATACTGAATCCACTAAGCCCATCATAAAACTTGAAGCATAACTTCATGATTGTCCAACAACTTCAGGATACCACAGGAGGAGAGATACGTCTGCATGGACAAACTTGGATGTTTCAAAATTAAACCAGAAAAAGCCCAAAAGACATTCTACTTTATCCAGTTACTCTACATCCCAAAGAATAATGGAAGTAAGAAACTTTCCCCACAAAACCACTGACTGTACCATTACCTGTGCTAACAAATCCATGGGGGAGGCCAAAATGCCTTGTTGACAGTAGGATGCAGATTTTCTTGATGGGACACTAAACGTCATTAAACATGACAATAAAGATTGTGCATCACCTGGAAAATGTTTTTAATGTAAGGTGTAAATACATAAAAACAAGGTATAAATAAATGGTGTGCACTCTGTGGTTAAAACTAGGCGAGTGAAATCTGTCCAAGGGTAAAATTGGAAGGAATTATGCAAAAAGTTGAGCAGTCCTTGTTTTAGGGTGGTAGGATTATCAGAAACATTCATCATGTTAAATCAAGATATAATACGCTTTGGTTTTTTTAAAAAAAAAAAAGGAGGCAGGGGAAGGGTTGCCAAGCTGGCATACCATGTCCCAGTCCTGGGTCCCCGCGCCTAGATGAACAAGGCAGCTGTGGCAGCCGCAGGAGCCGAGCTAAGAGCACAGGGGGCAAAGGGAACGTGTGTGCAGCTGCCCGAGGAACCACCTCCCCTTGACGCCCATCAGTGCCTCGTGGAGGGCTTACAATCAGTTAGAGAAAAGGGAGAAACACAGAAACCTGGGTGATGGAGAGGGCTCCTCTGAAGGTATGGGATTGCGCCCACGTGCCAGGAGGCCCCGAGGCACACAGGACGCAGGCTCGTGCTCCCGCTGGCCTTCCGCTCTCGCAGCACTCTCCTGTGCAGCCCACCACAGAAGGAGACCTGAAGCTTGGGGGAGCTGGCAACCACCCGGGACCACGCCACCCACAGGCAGTGGTGGCCTCTGGCCCCCTCGTCTAGAGCCTTCCCCTCCACCCTGCAGCACTTCCCTTCTCCAGACTCAGCCCTCCGAAAACTACCATGACAGATGGCGCCAGGCAATGTCCCAGACACATTCACCTCACTGCTCCAGGTCCCCAGACTCGGGATACCCCCAGCTAGGCCATAGACCTCCTCTGAGAACATTCTCCTGGAGAAACCACCCCCCGGAAAGCTGATGGAAGTAGGGAGAGGAACGTGGGCCCCAGGGGCAGGTGGCCCTGACCTGGGCACATCCACACCGCCCTGGGCTGAGCACCAAAGAGGGAGTGGACACGCTCATCCTTCTCACTCCTCTCTCCCAAGACATCCTGCGCATCCGAGGGAGCCACATCCCCATCTCTGTAACATTTCTTCCTCTGTAAAACGACAGCAATGACCTCTGTCTGGTACATCTCATGAAGCTGTTGCAGGGAATTTTTAGGATTTGAAGTTATCCTGTAACTTTTAAAGCTCACGTTTTGTAAGCACATTACATACAGAGAAATAGAGATTTCAATGTTGCCGCAGACAAACCCAAATTTATTGATATACACAAAGTCCTATGGAGCAAGTCCCCACAACCTGTTCTGTTGGATAAAACATCCTTTAGCTGGGTTTCAAGCCATTGAGGTAGAATCTCTCCAAAACGTGGCTCCAGCTTGTTGCCAAAGCCCCTCTCTCATTATTCCTTGGATGGCTACCTCCTTGTCTTACTGGCCCCATGTCCTCTCCCCCTTCTAATGACAGCACTCCAAATTGTCCTTTGAGGACCATCTTCCACTTCTTGGTCCCTTCAGCTCCAGTGGGGCTGCCCTGGCACACGTGTGTACATATACACACGCGCGTGCGCGCGCGCGCGCGCGCGCGCACACACACACACACACACACACACACACACACTCGAGGCTGGCCCAGCAGAGAGGCTGCCTGGCTGGTCTCAGTGGCCAGTGCTGCTGATCCACAGAGATGGATACACGTAACACATGCAGGTGAACAATACTAGTCCATTGGAGTGAATCAAGGAACTTCTGCTGGGACTGTAGCTAGAGAGATACCAACACTGAGGATGTCAATCAGGAGCTGCTGGAAGATTCCCTGGCACTTCATGGGAAGAGTGAGGGCACCCTTGAGAAATGTGGAGCCCATACGAAGAAACACAAAATCAGGCATCTCTAGCTGTGCCTGCTCAGACGTTTAACTGGACTTCTTTGTTACCCAAGCTAATAAATTCCCTTTTAAATTTAAGCCACTCCCAGTTCAGGTCCTGTCACATTGCTATTTGAAGGTACAAGGATCCAAAGGCATCTAGAAAGGCTGAATCTAATGAGACAATGCTTGTGAGGGCAGAAGGGGCAGCCTGCCTTGGGGACTGGGATCAAACTGCACACGCTCTAGAAGGGGATTTGGAGGTCACAGTGAGACACATCTGTTGAGAGAGCCAATGGACTGTGTGGTGGTTACGGGGACACCAGAGCTGCCCAGGCGCACCAAATGGGTACAGCTGCACCATGCATGGTCTCCTTGGTCCTCGGCCAGCTGCACCCAGCCTGAGCATCCTCTTCCCCTTTCTGCAGAGAAACACTGTGAGATGCAGTGTTACCATGCCGTGTGTGCGCTGTGCTGTGGAGAAGGTTCGGCAGCAATGCCCTAGAGTGCCATCGTCAGTGTGGAGGCCACTCCAGCCACTCACTTCCAGAGCAGAACAGCACCTACTCAAAGGTTAGAGACTAAGAACTGCAAGGAACGGCCCCTCGCCCCATTCTCCAGGGTGACAGCAGTACCATTTGATGACACCTAGCTGACACTGTGGACTGCTCCTCAATAGCCATGCCCAGTCTTCCTAACAAAGCCTCTATTCTGTTCCTGTGGCAATGTGCCCAGCCTCCAGGGATGAATCACGATCGGCCAAAGCCTCCTTGTGGCAACCCCATTACCCTTGCCAGTGACAGGGTGAAAGTGACCATGTGACCTAGCTCTGGCTCGTGGCTATAAGGGAAGTCTGCTGAAATGTGTTGGGAAAGCTTTCCCCTTGGTTTAAAGAAAAGAGAACACCTCTCAAGAAGATGGCTTTCTCCTGCCCCTCTTCCCTTCTACCCTGGCTACTCTTGGGTGAAGACACATGCTTGGAGCTACAGCAGCCATCTTGCAACCATGAGGAAAGGACGAGAGAACAGCAGACACTGACTGGCACCCAGGCATGGCCAAGTCTCTGGCAAACCCAGGAACTGCTGACTGTCTGGAAGGCTTCTTTTGTTATGCAAGATAAGTGACCACACTCAGATATTCTGTTATTTGGCATCAAAAGCATATTTACTGACCTACACTTTCCTCAATAGCACTGTATTTGCTCATCACTAAATAGGCAGTGGTGACCACCGTGTGAGAGAAGAGGAAGGGCAGGCTCAGGAAGTGGACGTGGTTGGATGGCAGAGCTGGTAAACGTGGGGCCAGGGCCCAAACTCCACTCTGCTGACAAGAAACCCCGGGTATCATCCATCCTGCACTGCCCCCGCCATAAATTCATTCAGCGCACAGATCCCCCACCTTTAGCAGCCATGCCCCAGATCTTCAAAGCCATGTGGAAAAGTCCCATTCAGCAATTCCAAAATATGTCTGTGAAAGAAACGCCCCAAGAGTTGGCTCATTCTAAACATGCTGCTATTATTATAAAGCTCTTCCAAACTGCAGCAAAAAAAAAAAAAAAAAAAAAAAAAAAAGACAAGAAAAGAGTGGAGAGAGAGTGAGCAGGCCAGGAAGTCACTGAAAGGAAACTTTTCTTTGGTTTAGGAGCCAGGAAACGTCAAGGAAACAAATGTAGCTATGATTTACGCTCCATTTCCAGTTGTGCCATAGACTTAAAAAAATAGGCATCTTGATTAAAAGGGACACCACAGAGCAGTCCTGACGTGGACAGACTGCCCAGAGGCCGAAAAATCTCCATTTGACTCCAGGTTTGACGTAACTTAACCAATATATATAGTTAATGAGAGGGAAGGAAGGTGCTTGACTTTTACCCAGTCTCTGGGCTTTTCGTGTTTTCAAACTGATTGGTCTGGACAATGGAAGGCCAATAGCCAACAATAAACCCCACTGTAAACTGGAAATGGTCTCCTCTGACTACAACTAAATATTTCTTTAATCCTTGCATTAAATTTTTTACTGTATTATGAAAGCTATACACTCTAACACTTAAGCTTTTATAACACTGTTTAACTATACATATAACTATGGGGGGGTCGATTACTTAGACAACTTATTTAAAGCACTTTAAAAGCAAAATATTAGATGTTTGTTTTGCATGAATATTTTCAGATCATACTGAAGATACTATCATTAATGCCCTTACTCAGAAATCTTGTTTTTATATTGTGAAAACCATTTCTTCCCTTTTGGACCATGGGAAAGGTCTTTAATGATCACGAGTTCACATGAATATTCCTTTTTTGTATCTACATTATCAGGCACATCAGCCAGTCCCAGAAAAATTTATTTCACAGTTTTGTTCCCAAAGGAACAAAGAGAGTGGGTACCATATTAACAGTGGCTTCTGTTGCCTTATTTTTTTTCTGACATTAAAGTCACGTACGGTTGGTAAGGATTTCTTTTCTTTACTTTGGACATGCTTTCTGCCTCTGATAGTCTGAAAACAAGTTTGCTGGTGGAAGGACAAGTTGCAGGCCCTCTCACGTCCACAACCACGCCAGCACCGGCTAAAAAGAGACTTTTTGGAGAACAAACTAGAACTGAAGAACAGCCTCAGGTATGAATGCTCTTTCCTTAAGAGATTTTCAGTTTGATCTTTAGTTGTCCTTCATTCATATCTAATGGTTCAAAAAAGTACCTACACATCTAATTAAAGTCAATTACTGGCTCCACAGTATGCACTTCCCACAGCCCCTTGTCTCAGCCAGGGAACCCACTGTCACCAGCCAAGATGTGTACGTTTCCCATCCAGCAACATTTGTGAGAATAGCTTGTAGCAGGAACTGCCTGGTGCCCTGGGAGAGAGCTGCCTTCCCACAGGGACACCCGAACAACCTGCAGTTCAACCCCAACTGCATTCATACTGTGCCATCTCGGACTCCCTGCCGCTTACACTCCAAGAACATGTGCCTCTCTCTGGGTAGCACGATGGGTAGCAACCGGCACGATGTATTGAATGGCACAGCAAATTATCCAGTGGGAATCCAGGGATTCTATATTTCCTCTTTGCCTTTCTAATCAAGAGGAGAGAAAGAGAGAGAGAGAGAGAGAGAGAGAGAGAGAGAGAGAGAGAGAGGCAGAGAGAGAGAACACGAACACTCTGTCCAATAACTCGCTGTTTAAGCACTACAGCACTAGAGTTCACCCAGGTAAAATTCAGTGCCGCAGAGGGATGCATGATGAAGCCACTACAAATCTCTCCCTGACGAAGTTCAGGACTTAAGAATCAACACCTCCTAGCAGTGGCTGCTTTCCCAGGACGCCCCTCCCTATTATAATAGAATAAATAGTCACAATTTGTAAGTTCCTTGTAAAACGGTTTTACCAGGATTTCTGATTTACTCAGTCAGGGCTTGTGGTTTGATTTTACCAAGTAAGAGAGGCCTCCTGTTAGAAAGAACAGCCACAGCTATAGCACTAACAGGTAGAAACTTTACTGGTCCTCCATAAATCAATTCAACACCCTGGTCTCTAGAGATTTGCCAAAAGATAATGGGAGCAATTAAGAAACAATCACGGGGAGTTGCCAGCAGGGCTCTCAGGAGAGATTTCGGAAGTCTGCAGGCACTTTCAAGGGGAGAGTAGGAAATTGTTTCATGAAGCAGCAATTTTGCCCATAACCAAGCTAAAAGAGATGTATTAAAGTAATTAAGAAATAGGTGGGGTGAACAAGGAGGTAGGGTACAGAGACTTCTCCCATCCCCTCAAGGTTCCAGATTAACCCAATATTAGAAGCACAGCTCCCTATATCACTGAGACCACAGCTCAGCACAGCCTGGGGAATTGGTGGCCAACAGGCTTACACACCCCTCCCCTGCCTTGAAACACTGACTCTTTCATCCTAGGGTGGAGGATGCCCCCTTGGGCAGCCGCCTTGCCCAGCAGGAGGAGGAGGCGGAGGGGGAGAAGGGGGACGAGGAGGGACAGAGGAGGAGGAGGGGGGGGGAGGAAGATAGCCAGGAGAGGCTCTGGCCAGTCCAACCTGCCCGTCCCAATTCTATGGGGAGGAAAACTGCTGCATAAAAGATGGGGGTTCTGACCAACATGTTGGGTAAGGGCTTTGGAGTCCAAAACGTGGCTCCTACTTTGAAGACACAGCAGCAATCTTAACCTTTAGAAATGTCACAGAGCCTCATATGATGCCTTCAGGTAAGCTGTGGGAATCACCATTCCCATGTATAGGACGAGGAAACTCAGGATGTGCTCCGTACTCATTGCACAGATGGCTCCGCCTGAAACCACCATCCAGGTCTCTGGCCACGACAGTTTTTCCTTCCTCTCATCCTACCGGGCTGATGTGGCCACCCTCCGGCCCCAGGTGCACTGGGCGAGCGCTCACCTCGGCAGCCAGAGCGCTTGAAACAAAGCAGAGCATGCCGGGGGCCCCGCCCTGGGCCGGCCCTCCCCCGCGGCCGCCGGCCTCTCCACGAAGACCGGCAGCTGGAACGTTAGCTGCTAGTGGTGACAAGAGTCACCGGACGCTCGCTTCCCGCATGAGGGTCGCCGGTACCCAGGGCGCTCACCGCACACACCGCGGAGTCTCTAGTCCAGGTCTGTTACTCCGCAGTCCGCGGTCTTTCCAGTCCCTGCCACTGCTCGTCCCCTCAACCGCGCTTCTGGCTCGCTCTTCCCACGGCCGCTTGCTCCGGCAGGGGACCTGAGGCGGGAGCCCGGACAGCAGGACCCCTCGGAGCTGGCACTCCCCGCTTCCGACGGCCTTAGCGCACTCAGCCGGCGACCCTCCTCCCGGAGACGGACACGCTGCCCCGGCTCCCGGCGCACGGGCACTCCCCTAGCCGGCGCCCCCAGCTCCAGCCGCACGCCCCCGCGCCGCGCCCGGGCCTCACCTCGCGCAGCAGGCGCTCCAGGTGCGGCTCGGCCCAGGCTGCCAGGGCGCCCGGCAGCCCCGCGCGCCGCCAGAGCTCCCGCTCCTCCTCCAGCGCCGCCACCCGGCCTTGCAGCGCGGCCGCCTGGGCGCCCAGCAGCAGGCAGGCGGCCGCCGAGCCCACGGAGAGCAGCAGGCACAGCGCGCTCACCGCCCGGGCCCCGGCCGGGCTGCCCTTCTGCGCGTCGCCGCCGCCGTCGTTCCCGGCGCGCTCGCCCGGGCTCATGGCGCGCTCACCGCGCGTGGGCTCCCGAGGGCTGGTGCGGAGCTGGACCTGAGGCTGAGCGCGCGGGGAGCAGGCGGGAGAGCCGGAGGCACGAGGTCGGCCGGACGCTGGGCTTGGCCTCCCGATAGCAGCGGATCGCGGCGCACGCCCCCTTCTCCTCCGCCGCCTCCTCCACAGCGGCCACTTTGGGCAGTTTCCTCTATGCAAATAGACTCTGCCAGAAAAGGAGCCGGAACCCACCCAGGGGAGGAGCGGCCCGGCTGGCCCGGCGCGGCAAGGAGGTGGGGGCGGGAAGGGAGCCGGCTCCTCGGAGCCACCGGTGCGCGCCTGGCCAACCCAGCGCGGAGAGCGCCTCTCCTTCACCTGCCCGGGCGCCGGGCGCACCACTCCTGCGCGCACCTCTGTGACTCCCCAGCCCGAGTCCCTGCTGCGATCCCGAGAGGTCTCAAGTGCACCGCGCGACGCAGTGCGCCTTCTGCAGCCCAGCCCTGGCCGGAGCACCCACCATCCGTGCCTTAGGAGCATTCCCCTAAACTTAGGAACCTTTCTGACAGTTAAAAAGTTCAAAACTTTGAACCCTGTGGAAAAACTTCGAGGGTCTGTCCTAGATGGTGGCTTAGCGCCGCTTCGTGGCCGAAAGCGACCTCCGCACTCACATTTAAAGACGCAGTCAGGGTCTGCGCCAAGCAGAAATAATGCCTCTTAGAATCTTAATTTTCTCTCCACTTATTATGTGCCCGATGTGGGTGCTGGAAACAGAAATGGCAAGACTTTGTTCCTGACCTAGAGAGGGCTTTTACTTGAGAAAACTGAGAATAAAACAAATGGGAAAGGTGCGGAAAAGGTACTCCAAATTTGTTGGACTGATGGCTTAATTCTGCAGTAGAAACACAACTTGACCAAAAATAAATTTGTAGTATGCACCGCATTTAACCTATATTGCGATTTTGCTGTAAATTTACATCACGAGGTCAAGGCAGGAAAGCTCTGGTGCACAGCCCGGGCCGAGAAGAGAATGGAGCTCGTGCACTGGAGTGGCCCTGCCAAGTCCTGGCGGGAAAGGGGAGAAAGGCTGGAAGCCACCGTCCACCGTCCTGGCAGACGCCTACCAGGCATAGTTATAGCCTAAAATGGCTCCCAGGTACCTCTTGCACGAATACCTGTAATACCTGAATAAAAACAACACACCACAAACTTAGATATTTGTAATTTGGGCAGATCCACAACCATTTTTTAGAAAAAGACCTGTTATACCTGTTTTCCCTCTCACTCTCTGGGTATCTTTCGGTTGTCTGAGTTCATAGATACTTGTCTCTCAAAACTATCGCGCACCTCCAGCTAACACGATGCTTCTTATTCCCTTAATTCAGAGGGGAACATTATCCCTGAGGTTGATTGGGGTTATGGTTAGGTGGTTACAGAGATAGTCTTGGCTCTGTGCTAAAATCTAGTATATGCCCAATAAATGGTCTGAAAAGTTCTTGTTAAGCAAACTTGACAGTCTACTCTGGAAAGAGGCCAACCCCCCATTACAAGGTAGCACTTCATTCTTACTAGGAACACATAGGTAAATTGCCCACCACCTACCTGTGCTAACGTTACTGTACATATTGTTCGCTATGTTCCAGAAGCTTCTGTATATTGGACAAGCCAAGTGCATTGTCTCCTCAGGGCTCTGCCCTTGCCTACTACCTCACCATCTGCAACTTCCTGCTCTTTGAATGGCAAGCTCTGCCTTTCCTTCGGGTCAAGGTCTCCAGGTCCTCGACCTCACGGCCTCCAAAACGACCTTCCCAGACTGCCGAGTCAAAGGTGGCTGTACCCTCAGTCCCCTTCAGGAGGATGAATCGGGGAACCAGGGCAATCATCGCTGTTTGAAGTTACCTCGTAAAGAAATCCCCTTGTCCTGCTCACTGCTGTTTCCCCAAAGAACAGAACAGTATCTAGCACATAGTGCTCAGTAAATATTTGTTGGATGAATTAAGATGGAAATATTTGCTGTCTACAACTCATTTTAAATGACAAGGAAGGAAATACTTTTGTGTCAGTTGGGGTCCTAGAAAGACAAGGCGTCACCGTTAGAAAGGGGACTCAAGACAGCCCCTTCACAAAGTTGAGATTGAGAGGAGCCGGCAGGGGGGCGGAAGTAGGGTACTCACAGTGGGAAGCCACTGCCGTCCCTAGCTGGGAGCCCAGGCAGAGCTTGGAACTATAGAAGGGGTTTGTTCCACAGGAGCTGTGGCCTTTGGTTAGGGGACACCACCTCTGCAAAACCGTGGCTTGGAAAGGAGGGAGCTGGGGAAATAAATGCTGAACCTGTTTCTCATGCTCAGGCTCCCGGTGACCTAACCTACAGGGCAAAGGGGCCAGCCTCCTAAAGGGCAGAGAGCAGAGTCAGAAGGGTGGAGGACAGATCTTGAGGGAGAAAAAGAGAATATCCACCTGAACTATCACATATGTAGCATCACCTAACAAGTAGGTAGCACTTTCCCGGGTCAGTCGAGCAACTGCTGCCTCAGAATGGCCACCCTGTCAGCAATAGACTAACTTTAACCCCTGACACGACACTCCTCAGGGAGACCAGTTTGCCACCTGGTGGCCACTACTTTGGATTCCATCCTTCCTGGATGACCTAGCAGTTTGTCCCCCACAGGGATGGCTATTTGCAGGTATGGGCTTTGTCTTTCCTGTGCACAGAGCCTCAGCTAGTATTGCTGTCCTTACAGAATGCCCAGTCTACGGGTATGGAATCTCATACAACACAGCATCCAACCAAGGGACCCGCTCTACAGCAGAGGTGTGGGGGTGAGCCCATGATCATGGGATCCGCTGGTGTGTCACATCCTGCACTGGCCAGCAGCAGCCAGCCTTACAGAATACTGGAGCTGCCTTCCAAAGGCACAGATGAAGCACTTAGTCAGTACTCTGCAAGGATGCAGTGCCACCTTTCAGGATGTGGTGTGTGCATTAAAGAGAGACCTCTCTTTGTTGCTGTGTTCCCAGTAAGAGTACATGGGTCCAGGAACCAAGGGGTAGAAGCAAGAGTGCCCACTGGCTGTCACTCCCCGTGACCCACTGGGGGATTTTGTTCTTGCTGTCCCCACAACTCTGGGCTCTCGCTGTTGGAGGTTCTAGTTCTCAAAGGGATTACATTCTTGCCAGGGGACACAGCAAGGGTCCCATTAAATTACAAGCTATGGCTGTTACCCAGGGCACTTTGAATTCTGTGTACAGGGAACTGAAGTGAAGTAGGCACCATTTTGGCAGGGGTGGTTGCTGATCAGCAGGAAGAGGTCGGGCTGCTTTATCCAGCGGGAGCAGGAAAGAACAGGCCAGGCACCTCATGACACTCCTTTGCCCCACTGCAACTGGAGCAGACTCCTAGAGGGAAAAGGGGCATTACAAAACATCTTACAGAATAGGGATTTTTTGGGGTCAGATAGGGTTGATAACCACTGTAGAAGATCATAAGTAAAGTTAATAATGAAAAAGTTCAAATATGTTCAAAATGCTGTTTAAGAAGGCAGGGGTATGTAATTCATTTTATGAAAGTTTCCAGCAAAAAATGGTTTCAATTAAGCTGTAAGATTTAAAGGGATAAACTTCAATTACATGAGAAGACTGCTGATGTAGAAAAGCCCCAGGCCTTGACTCAGTGCCTAGATCCTAGTTCTGGCTCCACTAACAGTTCATGGTACAAACTGAAGCAAGTTACTAACCTACAGACCCTCACTTTCTAGTTTCTAAAATCGAGATACTGACAGGGACCAGATTTACTCTCCTGTCTGAAGCAACTAGAAAACCAGGCAAACTTTATGAAACAGCAGTTTGCAAGACACTGGACATCAGGCAACAAAGGCCTCTGATCTTTGGACATAGGAAACAAAGTGGACCCAAGGATCGCCCTAGTTTACTACTTTCCGGAGAGATTCTCCAGGCCATGGTGCGCAGACACAAGCCGAGCCAGCCTAAGGTGAAGGGAGAACTGTGCATCCAGGAAGGCCAGGGCAGTCGGAATTTGCAGAGGAGAGGACCGGAGAGGGGCGAGCTGCACGGAGAACTAGAGTGGTGCCTTGAGGTCTTCACCCGCATACTGATCAGCATGTGTGTGTGAGGAAACTACCAGGCGCCGGGAGGAATAACCCAAAAGGGTTAGACTCTAATCATTAGCAGAAACAAACCTGAGGTCACAGAAAGCCAGGCATAGCTCTTCATACCAGCTAGTGTGGAAAACCTGATAATTCAGAGGTCATTGGGTAGAGTACTCAAAAGGTTTTTGCTTCATTAATGGTGAAAAAAATAGCCCTAGACTAAATGTTGCCCTGGTCCTGCCTAATAATGCTTAAAACCAAAACCTGAAAAGATCAAACTGATCCAGACACTTACCCATGTCCCATAATAAGACTCGAGCATATAGGAATGCAGAAACATCCAGCACCCAATAAGGTAAAACAAAAGGTAAAGTTACCTGGCATTTAAAGCAGCAAGAAATGTGACCCATAATAGAAAAAAAGGCAATCAATCAAAACCAACCCAGAAATTAGAGAGATAGTAGAATTAGTAAACGAGGATATCAAAAGTTATAACTGTTGACTATTTCTTGTTGGGGCAGTCTGCTCTCTACCATCTTTGACAGTGTAATAAAAAAAAAAAAAGGAAAAGTTGTAACTGTATTTCATATGTTCAAGGAACTAAAGAATGAATATGTTAAGAAGAGACATGAAATACACTTTTTAAAAACACCTAAAACAAACTTCTAGAGATTAAAATAACGATGTTTGAAATGAAAAACGCAATAGATGGGATTAAAGGCAGATTAGACACTTCAGAGGAAAAGATTATTGAACATAAAAATCCACCCATAAAAGCAAAATGAAACAGAGAGAAAAGGATTGAAAAAAGTGAACAGAGCACCAGTGAGCTCTGCAATAATTTCAAGTGGTGTGTAACTGGAGTCCCTAGGTAAGAGGACAGAAAAAATATATGGCTGAAAAAATTTTTGAAATTTGATAAAAAATATAAATTCACATATCCAATAATTTAAAGGAACCCAGGCACAAGGAACATGAAGACAACCACACAAGGTACATCACAATTAAATTGCTAGAAATGAGTGGTAAAGAAAAAAAATGCAACCAGAGAAAAGGATATATACAAAGGAACAAAGATAACAGCAGACTTCTTTGTTAGAAACAATGCAACCCAGAAGATAGGAAAGCAATACCTTTTGTCAACCTACATTTCTATACCCAGCAAAAATGCCTTTCAAAAAACAAAGGCTGTGGATGCTTAGACATACAAAAGCTGAAAGAATTCAACACAATCAGACCCACATAAAAAGAAATGTTAATGGAAGTAATTCAGGCAGAAGGAAAACCAAACCAGATGGAAATATGGATTTATACAAGGATTGAAAAGCACAAGAAATGGTAACTATATGGGTAAAAAAATTAGCTGGGCAACTAAAAATAGAAAAAGCCGGGGTGGTGGTGCACGCCTGCAGTCCCAGCTACTTGGGAGGCTGAGGCAGGAGGATTGCTTAAACCCAGAAGTTTGAGGTGAGGTTGCTGTGAGCTAGGCTGACACCACCACACTCTAGCCTGGGCAACGGAGTGAAACTCTGTGTCTCAAAAAAAAAGAAAAAAAAAAAAAGATTCTCATACTTTATGCGAAGTGGTGTAGTGTCACCTAAAGGTACTGTATGCTGTGATAAAAATGTATACTACAAACTCTAAAGCAATTGCTAAACACACACAATAGTTATACCTAATAAACCACCAAAGGAGATAAACAGAGTTGTGGAAAAATACTCAGTCCAAAATAAGGCAGAAAAAGAGGAAAACAGGAATAAAGAACAAATGAAACAAATAGAAAATAGCAAGATGGTAGATCTAAACCAAAACACCTCAATAATTACATTACGTATAAATGGTCTAAACACATATAACTAACTAAAAGGTAAAGATTGTCAGATGGGATGAAAAAGCAAAACACAACTATATACTACCTGTAAGAAACAATTTAAAGACACAAAAAATTAAAAGCACAAAGATGGAAAAAGATACACTGTGTTAACATTAAAATGGGGATAATCTCTATTTGCACTCATTTATATGAATCCTATAGGGCTAAAAGTAACATAACAGGAAAATAATTTATAGACTGTAGAATACTGTATAAATCAAGAATAGAGAAAATAAATCAAGAAATAGTGACAGTAATAGCTATCATTCACTAGCACTTTATGTAAATTATTTAGTCCTCGTAACAACCTTCAGGAAGTTAGGTATTAGTACTCTAATTCATAGATGAGGAGACCAAAAAGATTATGTAACTTGTCCACATATACAAGATGGCAACAGGGTCTGAATCCAACTGACTCTGCAGCAGACCACATTGTTCTCAAGTGTGCAGATGCACATTAAAACATTTAAAATACTTAAATGCTTCCAAAGTAATTTGAAAAGTGTAACATAAAAATAAATAGCAAGATCTTTTAAAATTAAATTCACCCATCAATGAGATACTGTAAATATCATGAAGGTTTATTCTTGCCACTCATTCTCAAAACTGTACGTGTCATGTTGCCTTTAGTTAGGAGAAACCCAAGCAGCTTTTAAAAACACTGGTTTAAAAAAAAAATACTGCTATATTTATAATGGAAAAATTTTTAAGTTACCTGGGTATGGGGCATCTCCCAAAAATTTGCGATTAATCTTTACTTCATTTCATTATACTGACTGCCAGAATCGAATCTGACAGAATCTAAAAGAACTAGGCCTTTGGGATTCCAGCCTCAAAGGATATTTAGGGTGATTTCAAGTCTTCATAATTCAATGTAAGCCTCAGTCTTCTAATTAGATAGGATTTTTCTCCACGATTGTAACATTTAGAACTAAACTATTAATATTAATAAAACCAGGAAAAGAGTGAATGTAAGAAAACATATCTGAATAGTGGATATTCTTGATTGTTAAAAACAATTTTTTTTTTTTTTTGGAAATTCTGTTCTTCCTTTTACTTTCAGTAAAATGCCACAATAAAAACTTCAATGTTAGTGGATCACAAATAGAATTGATAGCTTAATAATTTCTGGTGCCATAAAGAGGAACAATTAACATTATTAAATAAAAGAAGAGGTTATCTGGGTTAAAGCATTTATACAAAACAAAATAACTGCTACTTATTAGTGGAACTACCAAATTCCAGGTAATCTGCTAGATGTCTTTAATCATCCTATAACACAGATATTACTTCTAAGTAACCCCACCTAACAAAGTAAAATTTCTTTGCTTGGTTGAGTGTCAGAGAAGACCTGGGACCAAAGTTTAAATCGTGGTGGTAAAAAGTCTGAGTTCTTTTTTTTTTTTTTTTTTTTTGAGACAGAGTCTCACTCTCTTGCCTGGGGCGAGTGCCGTGGCGTCAGCCTAGCTCACAGCAACCTCGAACTCCTGGGCTCGAGCAATCCTACTGTCTCAGCCTCCCGACTGGCTGGGACTACAGGCATGTGCCACCATGCCCGGCTAATTTTTTCTCTCTATATATTTTTAGCTGTCC
>RJWJ010004321.1:0-43625 GCA_004363605.1 Indri indri
TTTTTTTTTTTTTTTTTTTTTGAGACAGAGTCTTGCTCTGTTGCCTGGGCTAGAGTGCTGTGGCGTCAGCTTAGCTCACGGCAACCTCAAACTCCTGGGCTCAAGCGACGCCTCAGCCTCCCAAGTATCTGGACTACAGGTGTGCACCACCACGCCTGGTTAATGTTTTCTGTTTTTAGTTGTCCAGCTAATTATTTTATGTTTTTGGTAGAGATGGGGTCTCGCTCTTGCTGAGGCTGGTCTTGAACTCTTGAGCTCAAGCCATCCTCCCGCCTCAGCCTCCCAGAGTGCTAGGATTACAGGCGTGAGCCACCAGGCCCAGCCTGTTTTGTATTTTTACCAGCAGTGTACAAGGGTATAAATATGTCTTGTTCTCACTTTCCTTTAGGTCTCTGCCTAAACAACCTTTCTCGAGGTACCTTTTATGCCCACTCTACTACAGAGAATGCTATCTCCCTTCCCTGCTCTGGGTACTCCTTTCCTTCTGTACTCTGCTTTATTCTTCCTTGTATAGTACTTAGCACCATCTGACATACTATGTATTTACTTCATCAGTTTATTTTATGTTTCTTCTAACTAGAAAATAAGCCACCCAGCACCTAAAACAATGTCTCATATAAGGTATATGTTAAATAATGTCTCATATAAGGTATATGTTAAATAAATATTTATTGAATAAATGAATGGACGTATCTCTCCATAAGAGGAGCAACCTTATTTATGTTATTCAGCTCTGATTCCTTCACCCACTTGACCCAATGCATAATATGTGTTTGTGGAGAGAAGAGAGAATCAGTGATGCTTACCATTAGGGAGATGCAGGTGCAGCAAGAGGAGGCTCACTGTCCAGGGGATGGAGAGGTTACTTACGGGAGGGTTGATGAAATATTTTTCATGGGCATCTGGAATGTAAGAGAAGGGGAGGATTGGAAGGACTCTGAGTAGCTCTGTGTTGGCATTCTTACAACTCTAAGGAGGCCCAGGAACAGGAGGAGGAGGAGGATTTGTTTAGGGGTGAAGGAGGAAGGATAACGTTATCAGATGAGTTCGGAGTTCAGTCAGCAAGCATTTATGGATGTTTCCTCTGTGCTAGGTGCTCTCTGGGGATACAGAGGTGAAGCAGATCCATCTTTGAAGTCCGATAGTGGGATGAGTTGGACTGTTCTCTGTTTAGCACTCCTTTTCTTGGGTGGGGTGTGGGGGAAGGAGTCAGGCAAGATACAGCTTGAGGAAAGAAAGTCTGAGAGGCTAGGCTGCTTTGTGTGTTACCCACAGGAAAAAAAGGCAAAGGCCTAAGGCCTCTAGAGGGATGGCTTTTTGACTTTAGAGGAGGTGTGACTTCAGAAAGGCTTCACAGTGCTAGGACAGGGAAGGGCCTGGAGAAATTCTGTGTCTTTAACATCCTATTCCTGACTCACTTCCCTGTGTTCCTTTCTCCAGAACCTCTCAGCTGTTGGGGCATTGGTGAGTCTCAGTAATGCACGTCTCGGTTCCATTAAAACTCGGTAAGTCTTGAACCCTGTTTTTTCTACATAAGCTGTATGTACATCTGTCCAGCCATTGTTCCTGCCCCATGGATTCAAGAGATTTCTCCATTCTCAAGAGGGTAGAGAGTTTGATTCTTTTCATGAGTTCACTTGAGTTGGACCCCACCTTTTCCAGGTCCCAAGTTTCCTATTCCCCACCTGAGATTACTTCTGCTCCCTTCTGACCTTGCTGCCTCCACCTCACTCCAAGTTCTCCAAGTATTTCAGGAGTTAGAAACCACAGTGGATGTGGGGCAAAGTCTTACCATAGCCCAGTGAGAATAAAAGAATTGTCAGTGGCTTTTTCTGAGGTCTAGCCTGTGCCCACTTGTCGTCACTCTCTTCTTTCTTATAAGGTTTGAGGGCCTGTGTCTGCTGTCCCTGCTGGTAGTGGAGAGCCCCACAGAGATATTCCAGCAGCACTGTGTCTCTTGGCTTCGGAGTATTCAGCAGGTGTTGCAGGTAAGGGTTCAGCTGCTGCCCTGCATCCTCCCGTACCTCCATCTTATTCTTCATCCTGGATGTGGTGTGTTCTTCGAGGTTTGGACATTTAGTTCTGAGGACACAACAATTAGAAACAATTCCCTGATAGTGGGGAGGGCAAGCTTTGAATAGAAACATCTTTTTAAACTTTTTGATATTTTTATATACTGGGTTATTAAATATTAATGATTTGTCTGACCTTTCGCATACTATAACCTCTGACAATTTCTCTTCATTAGCTTTTCTAATGAGCGACATCTCTAAAGTTCCTTTTTCTAGGTGTTTGATTTTGAGTTTGTTTTTTGGCATACTCCTTTGTTCTTTTAACATTGTAATTTCTTCTCCTGCCTTTACATCCTTTCATGACTTCTCCACTTACTTACTCAACAAGCATTTTCTGAGCGCGTATGGCAGCCTGTGTGCTAAGCTCTGGGGAGACAGTAATATGTACTGAGACCTTACTTTCATGGTGCTTAGAGTCTAGCACTTTTCCTACAAAGTAAACGTTTACAGATAGCAAGTATGTTTTAGGCTTTGTGAACCACATATAGTTTCTGCTGCATGTTGTTTGTTTTCCAACCCTTTAAAAATGTAGACACTATTTTTAGCTTTGGACTATGCAAAAAGAGGCACACATAGACCATATTTTGCTGATCCCTGTTCTAGTACAAGACACTTTAATTGAATAAGTATACAAATGAATGGAATGATGAACTGAGGTAGGTGCTATAGAGGTAAAGACTGCAGTTCTCTAAGAACATGTAATGAGACTCTGACCCCATCTGGGGTGGTGCGGGTAGTGGTGGTCAGGGCCAGAGGTCCAGGGAGGGTTTTTCATTTTGTGTTTTTTTTGAGACAGAGTCTCACTCTGTTGCCCTGAGTAGAGTTCTGTGGCGTCAGCCTACCTCACAGCAACCTCAAACTCCTGGGCTCAAGCAATCCTCCTGCCTCAGCCTCCCAAGTAGTTGGGACTGTAGGTGCACACCATGCCACCCGGCTAATTTTTCTATTTTTAGTAGAGATGGGGCCTCACTCTTGCTCAGGCTGGTCTCGGACTCCTAAGCTCAAGCAATCCTCCTGCCTTGACCTCCCAGAATGTTAGGATTACAGGCATGAGCCACCATGCCTGGCTGCTTTTTTTAACTGATCAATAGAAGTTAATTGGGCTAAGAAACAAAGCCGAGGCCTTGTAGGCCATGCTAAGGATTTTGGTTTTTATTCTTGAAGCAGTGGCAATTCATGGAAGATTTTAAGTAGGGATGAGGAGGCGGCGGCGGTGGTGGTGGTGACGGTGACATGATCAAATTTTCATTTGAAAATATCACTCTGGCTGCTTTGTGGAGAATGGATTAGAAAGGAGCAGAATGGAAGCAGAAAGACCATGTAGAACACTACTAAAGTAATCTAGGAGAAAGTTCACAGTAGCTTGGCTCAGGATGGTGGCAGCAGAAGTTTGAGATTTTTGTAGTGGAGAGAATTAATTGGAGAGAAATGCAATAGGATTACTGGACAGTATTGAAGGCCTGTGTGTAATTGGTGGGTCCACCTGTTCCTACTTTGTTAGTAATTCTCCTTTGTTTTATTGATACATGGCCATCTCTGGTCTAGCAGGATATACGTGCTGAATGCTTTTTCCATAGATACATGTTAATTTTCCAGGGAAGTCCTTCTAAATCCAAATTGTTTTTTCTCCATGAGTTCCAGGGTAGGTTGAGCCAGCTAGGAGCAAGCTTGGAGATAGATATGGAGAAGTTTTGGTGTGGCCGAGCTCATTTTTCAGTCTTAAAAGTGTTCTTCTCTATTCCCAGCAGGGAAATATAGCATGGGAGAATCAAAGAACTCTTGTGATCTTCCAGTTAGACAGGTCTTTAAAATGTGGCTTTGTTATCCTCTTTTCTGCAAACAAATTCCTAGGACCCCAGACACTGTTAATACTAAAATGTAAACGTGTCCTTTCTGGAGATGAATGTGTTACTCGTGGATACTTGATGTCTCTTATGTCCTGTTTTCCTGCAGATAGTGGATTCGATGGTAATATTGACATGAACTGTGGTGTTTCTCAGAAGTCCCATGTTATGCCTCCTGCCCCTCCTTGGTGACAGTCAAGGTGAGGCCGGAAGCAAGGGCTGTTGTCACTTTTTAGTCTCAGGACCCGCCCCCCACAATGGAGTTGGCTGTGGCTGTCCTGAGGGACCTGCTCCGATATGCAGCCCAGCTTCCTGCACTGTTCCGGGACATCTCCATGAACCATCTCCCTGGCCTTCTCACGTCCCTGCTGGGCCTCAGACCAGAGGTGAGACACTTCCCCAGCCCCCACCCCAGGCCCCTGTCGGTGGATTAAAGGATGTGGTGGGAAGTGATCCGGGAATAGGATTCAAGAAGTGAGAAGAGGGAGGAACCCAGAAAAAGTGATTGTATGCAGTAGAGTCCTTCCAGGGTGGTGGGGTAAGATAGGGGGGATATGGAGGTATTGGGCTCTTAGCCTCTTCTTCCTTCCTTATTTTCTGTTTTTCCCACAGTGTGAGCAATCAGCATTAGAGGGAATGAAGGCTTGTATGACTTATTTTCCTCGGGCTTGTGGTTCTCTCAAAGTAAGTATCCATAGAAAGTCCTCTTCCCACCAACATAAGCCTTGATAGCTCTCTTACTGCAGATCCCGGTCCTGAGATTTCTAAACACCTGTTTTCTGATTGTCCTTTAAAGTTACCTATCTCCACAACTATAATTATACCACCTTGCAGCAGTTATCTTATTTAATCCTCACATATAAAGAAGTTGGAATGGAGTAACTTGGCTAAGATCGGCAGGGATGGAACCTATATCTGTCTGATGCCCAGGATCTTAACCATGCACTCCTTCCTCTTTCTGCCCTGCCTTCTCTGTATGCCCTGCCCATTTTTCTATCATCCTGTCTTACTTTGTTCCTAAAGCTCATGTAATTTCCTCTAGGAAGCTTTCCTGACTTACCACTTTCCTAGGACAATTCTTCCAAACTTCTTTCTGCTTATATGCCTGACTAAACTCCTCTATCACTTCCCTACCCATTCCCCCAAGTTGTCATGATCCGTACAAGGTGACAGTTACAACAGAGCCTTGCTAGGTCAGACAGGCAGGTCAGGGTGTCTGTGGCTCAGGGGAGGGAGGAGGTCAGGGAAAGCATTGCAGTTGTAATTTCAAGGAAATACAATAACAAATATGAATGGTTTGCAAATTCTACCAATGTAGTAGCAGTTAAAGGACCGTTTGTAATGGGCATATTTGTTGTTTGCAATGTAATTAGATGCCAGCTATACCTAGGAACAAGTAGGTATTCCCCTATAGATTAAATGTTCTCTGTTATTTTGTTACACTCACCATTGGCCTGACAAACCATTGAGTACCCTCTTACTCAGATGGAAGCACCAATCTCTAGACAGCTGGAATTGGTGGCAAATTAGTAATTTTTTTGTGTAACTGGTGTGGTTCACTCTTTCGGCCATCAGTATTATCAATTAAGGAGGAGTTTGCTATTCAAATTGTTTTAAAAGTAAGATTACATGGTTCTATGACAAATCAGGAAGGTAAGCTCGTGAAGGGAAAGGGAACTGGTGTTTCTTAAGTACCCACTATGTGCCAGGCACTCTGCTGAGTGTCTAAGATGTGTTATTTTATCATTGCAATTATTCTGTGGAATTGGTATCACTGCGTTTTACAGAGGCGGAAACTAGCTCAGAGGAATTTAAGTGACAACCCAAGGTTATATATCTGGTAGTTATTAAAAAAAGGACAGATAGGTTTCAACACTAATGCTAGCTCTGATCAGTTGTTAGTTGCTGTGTACATCTCTGGCTTGAGAAGGATTGTGGTTGGAGCTCCATGGGCGCGAGTGCTGTGATCCGAGAGTGTGGTCTTGCTGTCTTGCAGTATCCGAAAAGTCCCAGAGCAGGTGATATTTCTCAGTAAGCATGGGGTCACGTCCTTGCTGCTGCTTTGTTTTCATGTGAATGCCATTAATCACAGCTAATAAATCTTTGAACAGGCAGGAGATAGGACTTGTCAAGAAGGTATTTGGAGTAACTCATGGATTAAATGTTCCTCTATCACTTCTCCACCTCTTCCCCCAAGTTGTCATGACCCATACAAGGTGACTGTACAATAGAGCCTTGCTAGGTCAGACAGGCAGCTCAGGGTGTCTGTGGGTCAGGTGAGGTAGGGGGTCAGGAAAATGGATTTTAGTAAAGATTAGCAAAGCTTTGTTACTAAAGTTTTACTAAGTTTAGTAAAAACTGCGTATCTTGCAAAATGTTCTGTAAGTTAACTTTTAAATTACACAGGCCAGCAGTTTGTCCCTGACTAAAAGTTTGTGCAGTTTTACTGCAAATGTTTGTTTTAGTTCAGCTCTGTTTGGTATTATCTGCATCTACATGCATCCTGGCATGAAAGAGGAGGGGAAATTGAGTGTTAAGTACAGGGTAGAAATTTGAATAGTCATGGAGACTAGAATGCTAAGTATTCCTCTGCTGTTGCCTCTTAATTTTTAGTGTGAGTAGTCAGGGGAATTTATCTGTAATGCACAACCTTTTGTCAGACAATGTAGTTTTTGCAGTTAGGGCCTGCATTTTGAGTACCCTTTCCAAACCAAACAACAAACATTTGTGTCTTATTCCAGGGTATTTCTGCCTTTATTTCCCTAAGAATAAAGTGTTTTCTGGGGCACTTCCCTCTATTGAGGATTTCGGCTTGGTCTGTTGCCAACACCTCAGAAAAGAATCTGTTTTCTGCAAAGGCCCCCGGGGTAGTTTGTACTTGGAAAATCTTACAGACCACTTCTTAGGAACTGATAATTGCCATTTGAAATGTTTATCTGTCCTCTGTTCCATTCCCCACATGCTCCGGGGCAGTTGCAGTCTCCAAGCCCAGGGTTACTCCTCTCAAATGATGTGACTTGAGCATTCTGAGTCCATGAAGTCAATCCCTGCAGAGACTACCTCATTTTCTCCTCTTTGCCAAATTAATTAGTAGTTCCTTGGAATGAGCCGGAAGACTAACCCCACTCTTTAGAGAGACCCAGGACATGCCGAGTATGTATGTGTGTGTGCATGTGCATGTGTGTGCACATGTACGTGTTTGCAGTGAAACGTTCCAAGTGAGCCATTAATTTGGTTCGCTTTGTGGGTCAGCAGGGCCGACCTTGTGGTCAGAGCCATGCCACTTCACCGTATGCTCCTTTGTTGCAGTCACATAGGCAGACTTCTGTTGGCCTCAGCCCAGCTTTTTGACCCAGAGTCTCAGGGAAAGTGTGAGCAGTATGTTGGCCAAAAGGGCCAAGTGCCACTATATTTGGGGCTTTGGCAGCTCTCTAAGAACTACCATCTTTGGGGAAGTCAGTGAATCAGTAGACCTTGGGTGGTTACTCTTCTTTGGTTTGAGTGTTCTGTAACCCTACTATGTCAGATGTACAAGTGTTCTCCGAGTCCCAGGGGAACTGGTTCTAGATCCTCTCCTACTTGGCATCAGCTATAGCAGTTGTTGTCTCATGGTCAGTAAGAACCCTGGAGCATAACGTGTGAAACTAAATGTGGTTCCTGCCGCAGGGTGGATAGGAGAGAGTCCTTGGATGGTTGGTTTCTGAACAACACTCTGACAGAGGCTTCTGCTCCTAGTCTCCTAAGTCCCCCGCCATGTGCCTGTTGTCACTGCTCATTTGTCTCCCGGAAGTTCACCTTCATGCACGTGATGTCCCTGCTCCCTGGATAAAGTCCATGCTCCCTTGTCTGGGATTTAAGGCCTCAGTCTGTTTCTC
Organism: Indri indri; assembly: GCA_004363605.1. Lineage (NCBI taxonomy): Eukaryota > Metazoa > Chordata > Mammalia > Primates > Indriidae > Indri > Indri indri. The sequence continues at coordinate 7,792 of RJWJ010004321.1, forward strand.
CACTGGCATCTTCTGATTCTTCTGAGCTTTCCTTGGTGTTTCCCCCTGTCTGGCTGCATTATCTGCATTATCTGCATTTTCCCCTTCTAAGCCAGCTCAGTCCCACCATCCTTAGCCTCAGCATCATTCTCTCAACCCTCTCTCTGTCCCCATCTCTCTGTACAGTGCCGGTGGCAGCTCCAGCTTCTTGTTTTCCATTCACTTGTTCTGCCTTTGTAACTCTTAAACATCCCTCTGAAAGTGGAACTCCTGTCTCTTTCCTTTCTATATCTCTAGTGCAGTATTCTTAATCTTTTTTGTGCCATGGACCCCTTCTCAGAATAATATTCTTAAATTTATGAAATAAAATGCATGAAATTACAACGGTAACCAGTTCCATTGGAATGTATTTATCAAAATAGCTGTAAAAATTGTGATAGAGCGGTATGTGCTTCTTTATTAACATGTTAATAAGATCTAGAGGTAGGTCTTATAACTACCATAATTTCATATTAGCAATGCATGTGAATGATATTGCTCTTGAAACTGGCTCAAGCCTCTTTCCTTTTTTCCCCCTCACCCAGGGCAAGCTGGCCTCATTTTTCCTGTCGAGGGTGGATTCCTTGATACCTCAGCTCCAGCAGGTAAAGGGAGGGGAGGGAGGTGGAGAGCCTGGGGATCTGAGGCTGGAGCGGCTCTTACTGCTCCTTCTTAGTATTCTGTGTTACTGTTTTTGGACCATGTTCCTGCTTTCCTCCCTGTTGGCATACTTCAACTTCTGCCTTTGTGTGCTCATCTGGGTCCTTCGACCTCATTGCCCCTCCTCATGTTTTCCTCAGAGCTCTCTTTTATCTCCATCTCTTTTGGGTGTTCATGGGTTTGGGGGTTCTTTGGCCTAGATTCCTATCTGACCAGGTTTCTGCCCTTTCTTCTGCAGTTGGCCTGTGAGTGTTATTCCAGACTGCCCTCTCTAGGGGCTGGCTTTTCCCAGGGCCTGAAGCACACTGAGAGCTGGGAGCAGGAGCTGCATAGCCTGCTGGCCTCACTGCACAGCCTGCTAGGGACCCTGTATGAGGGAGCGGAGACCGGTAGGAACCATGGCTGGTAGTCAGTGGGACAGTGGTTGGGGAGCTGGGCAGGAGGGAACAGGAGGGGGCCCAGAGAGGTGGGGCAGTTGGTTTCTAGGCAGTTTGTATTTGGTTTCTAGGCAGTTTGGATTAGAATACAGGGAAGTCATCCACCACAAATGAAAAAAGGAGGGGATGAAAAAAAGACACAGAGTGTGCAAGGTGGTTTTGTTTCTGCCTAGCTCCTGTGCAGAACGAAGGCCCTGGAGTGGAGACGCTGCTTTCCTCCTCAGAAGATGGTGATGCTCATGTTCTTCTCCGGCTTCGGCAGAGGTTTTCAGGACTAGCCCGCTGCCTGGTGCTAATGCTCAGGTGTGTGTAGGTGTGGGAGGGATTGGGGCCTGGAGCAGTAGGGGTTGAGGTGGGAGTGTTGTCTTCATCATAAGGAAGGTGATTGAGGTGCATGTGGAGTCACACGGGGGAGCCTGCTCTTAGAGTTTGCCTGTTCTGATTCTCTTTAGCTCTGAATTTGGGGCTCCCGTGTCTGTCCCTGTGCAGGAAATCCTGGATCTCATCTGCCGAACCCTCAGCATCAGTGGCAAGAATATTGTAAGGGTGTTTGTCCTCTGTTCATGGCCCTTGCTCAGGACCCCGGGCAACCAGGAAAGCACTGTGGGACCTGAAGTTGTCCCAGACAGCTCCCTGCTTTCATCCCAATACCATTACTCCCTGTGCATCCCCAGCAGATGTGCATGCTGTCACAGTGGATTTGCCCGCACATACTGGGACCACTTGCAGCAAATTTTCCCTAGGGGAAGGTGAATTTGGGGGTCAGCCCAGTCATTGCTGAGATGCTCAGCCAGCCCTCCCTTACCCTTCATCCAGGGTCTATTTTAGAGGATGGGGGTTTGATTTTATTGGGAGAGCCGGGGTCAGAGGCTGGGTTCCTTACCTGTGTGTGCGTATGTGTGCGGTCTGTCTCCAGTTATGTCTCTCGCTTTCTTCCCCCACTCATTTTTGCCATTTTTTTCTCCAGAACTTGCTTGGAGATGGTCCCCTGCGGTTGCTGCTGCTGCCCTCTATCCACCTTGAAGCCTTGGACCTGCTCTGCGCGCTCATCCTCGCGTGAGTGGGATTGGGCAGGATGTGGTGAAGGGATGGGACGTGCTAGAAATGAGGGTCACCATTCTGTCTCTGCTCCCAGGTGTGGAGGCCGGCTCTTGCGCTTTGGGGTCTTGATCAGCCGCCTGCTTCCCCAGGTCCTCAATGCCTGGAGCATTGGTAGGGATTCCCTCTCTCCAGGCCAGGAGAGGCCTTACAGGTGACCATCCAGGAAGGGAATAAAGAGAGGATGGGTTAGGGGATGCAGGTGGGCTGGGTGTTCTGGCATGTTGCCTCTCCCTTATAACTTGCCCTCTGTGTTCACACCACAGCACCATTCGGACTAAGGTATATGCCATATTAGAGCTGTGGGTGAAGGTTTGTGGGGCCTCAGCCGGAGTGCTTCAGGGAGGAGCCTCTGGAGAGGCCCTGCTCACCCACCTGCTCAGTGACATCTCCCCTCCAGCTGATGCCCTTAAGGTAAGTGAGGCTTTGGCTCCTTCCCAGGACTCTGATCCTGTGCCCTTTGTCCAGATGTGCCTCTTCAGCAGACACTGCCTCCTGACTGTGTCCTGCCTTCGTGTTTACCTGCGTATGTGATTTATATTTCCCTTTGCCAATAGCTGCGCAGCCCCCGGGGGAGCCCTGATGGAGGTTTGCAAACTGGGAAGCCCAGTGCCCCCAAGAAGCTAAAGCTGGATATGGGGGAGGCTATGGCTCCACCCAGCCACCGGAAAGGGGATAGCAATGCCAACAGTGACGTGTGTGCAGCTGCACTGAGAGGTGGGTGAGGCCTGTGCCCTGGATTCCTGGGGCTCTGGGATGGCCCCAAGTGATAGCCCAAAACCAGCTGTTGAAGGGGAGCGTGTATATAAAATGCAGAGCCAGCTTAGAGCCTACAGAGATCCCAGGAGAAGGAGCGGAAGCAGCCATGCAGCGACTGTGGCTGCAGGCGGAATCTTGGGTCCTACTGTTAGACTGGGGGTTCTGGTAGTTGACACTGCCCCTCCAAGGTCTTAGTTCTATCTCATTTATTCAACAGATACTTTGCATATCCACTCTGTATGTCAGGTATAGTTCTGGCACTTGGGGAAAAAAAAATCCCTGCCTCTGGAGCTTACATTCTCCCCAGGGCAGGCTGCATGGTGGAGCTTCCTGCTTCCAATGCGACCGTTCCATCTATCAAGAAAAGATACTGTGCAGTTAATGGGTGACTTTCCTTTGGGTCCCATATATTTCACTGCCTGCCATCCCACCCCATATGAAGGGGAAAGCCAACTCTCCCCAGATATATCAATGTGCATTTACAACATTTTACCTGTATTGTCTTATTTAAATACTATCAGCATCCTTATGTAGTAGAGGTGCTTTTGTGATCCCCGTTTTATAGTCGAGAAAGCAAACTTAGAGAAGTTAAATGACTTGCCCAAGGTAGGCAGGCAGTGGCAGAGCCAATGCTCACCTTGGGCTGTTTTCTTCAGAAGCCCTTGCTCTCAATCCTGTTGGGAGCTTGCCTCTTAACACGCCCCTCTTCTTCCCCAGGCCTCAGCCGGACCATCCTCATGTGTGGACCTCTCATCAAGGAGGAGACTCACAGGGTTAGTAGAGCCTGGTCCCCATGGAGAGTGGGGAGGGGGGCCGCCACTCTGTACATGTAGGGGTGTGTGCCCCATAGGTGGCATTCAAACCTGGAAGTGTGCCCTAGGGAAGGGTTGGGTAGCCTTGGCGATGTTTCTAGGTGTGCTCTGTGTCCTTTTCAGAGACTACATGATCTGGTCCTACCCCTGGTCATGGGTGTCCAGCAGGGTGAAGTCCTAGGCAGCTCTCCGTACACCAGCTCCCACTGCCGCCGTGAACTCTACCGCCTGCTGCTGGCACTGCTGCTGGCACCTTCTCCTCGCTGCCCACCCCCTCTTGCCTGTGCCCTGCAAGCTTTCTCCCTCGGCCAGCAAGAGGACAGTCTTGAGGTAACTGCTGACTGGGGCTGAGCCCTTTTTAGTTCCTGGATTCTCTCGTTTCTCATGCTGGTGGGCTTGCTCTCTCTGGCCCCATGGGACCCTGTATTCCTGACGTTCACGTTTGACCTTTCTTCTTTCCTCAGGTCTCCTCTTTCTGCTCAGAAGCACTGGTGACCTGTGCCGCTCTGACCCACCCCCGGGTTCCTCCCCTGCAGTCCATGGGCCCCACCTGCCCTACACCTGCCCAAGTTCCCCCTCCTGAGGCCCCATCTCCCTTCAGGGCCCCACCCTTCCATCCGCCGGGCCCTATGCCCTCGGTCGGCCCTATGCCCTCAGCAGGCCCCATGACCTCGGCAGGACCCATGCCCTCGGCAGGACCCATGCCCTCCACAGGATCCATGCCCTCAGCAGGCCCTGTGCCCCCGGCACGCCCTGGACCTCCAGCCACAGCCAACCACCTAGGCCTCCCTGTCCCAGGCTTGGTGTCTGTGCCCCCCCGGCTCCTTCCTGGCCCTGAGAACCACCGGGCAGGCTCAAATGAGGACCCTGTCCTTGCCCCTAGTGGGACTCCGCCACCTGCTATACCTCCAGATGAAACTTTTGGGGGCAGAGTGCCCAGACCAGCCTTTGTCCACTATGATAAGGAGGAGGCCTCTGATGTGGAGATCTCCTTGGAAAGCGACTCTGATGACAGTGTGGTGATTGTGCCTGAAGGGCTGCCACCCCTGCCACCCCCACCACCCTCGGGCACCACACCTCCCCCTGTAGCCCCTGCTGGGCCACCAACAGCCTCTCCTCCTGTGCCAGCCAAGGAGGAGCCTGAGGAGCTTCCTGCAGCCCCAGGGCCTCTCCCACCGCCCCCGCCTCCGCCCCCACCGATTCCTGGTCCTGTGACACTCCCACCACCCCAGTTGGTCCCTGAAGGGACTCCTGGTGGGGGAGGACCCCCGGCCCTGGAAGAAGATTTGACAGTTATTAATATCAACAGCAGTGATGAGGAGGAGGAGGAGGAGGAAGAAGAGGAGGAGGAGGAGGAAGAAGAAGAGGAGGAGGAAGAAGACTTTGAGGAAGAGGAAGAGGATGAAGAAGAATATTTTGAAGAGGAAGAAGAGGAGGAAGAAGAGTTTGAGGAGGAATTTGAGGAAGAAGAAGGTGAGTTGGAGGAAGAGGAGGAGGAGGAGGACGAGGAGGAAGAAGAAGAGTTGGAAGAGGTAGAAGAGTTGGAGTTCGGCTCAGCAGGAGGAGAGGTGGAAGAAGGGGGACCTCCACCCCCAACCCTGCCTCCAGCTCTGCCCCCACCGGAGTCCCCCAAGGTGCAGCCTGAGCCAGAGCCAGAGCCTGGGCTGCTGTTGGAAGTGGAGGAGCCAGGGGCACAGGAAGAGCATGGGGCTGAGACGGCCCCCACCCTGGCTCCGGAAGTACTCCCCTCCCAGGGCGAGGTGGAGAGGGAAGGGGGAAGCCCCGCAGCAGGGCCCCCTCCTCAGGAGCTTGTTGAAGAAGAGCCTTCTGCTCCCCCAACCCTGTTGGAAGAGGGGACTGAGGGTGGGGGTGACAAGGTGCCACCCCCACCAGAGACTCCTGCAGAAGAAGAGATGGAGACAGAGGCTGAGGCCACAGCTCTCCAGGAAAAGGTGAGAGGGTCAGGCAGGGAAGGCACCTTTCAGGTGGGAGGGTCGTGCTGGTGGGAGAAGGGGAAGGGGTATGGCCCAGCCTGACCCATTCTGTGTGTGTATGTGTGACTGTTTTGAATCTTATGTCTTTGTCCCTAAAAGGAACAGGATGACACAGCTGCTATGCTGGCTGATTTCATCGATTGTCCCCCTGATGACGAAAAGCCACCGCCTACCACAGAGCCTGACTCCTAGCCCTCTTCTGCAACCCCACTCCTGTTTCCAATAAAGTTATGTCCCTAGATAGCGACTGTTGCTTCTGCCTTTTGCCACAACTGGGTCCCAGCCAGAAGCCCAAGTGTTTCCTGGGCTTTTCAGGATATCCATGGTATTCCCCAAATGTCTCCATAGCTACCCTGTTGTCTCCGTTGTCCAGAGGAGGAACTGTTGACTTACAGGGGTAACGGACTGTCCCGTCGCTGAGCAAGGTAGTGTCAGAATTTTACAATTCTTGCCTGGTGCTAAGTATGTGCGGGCTTGCATGTATGGTTAAGACTGCAAGGAGTTAGAAAACATACATAGGCCTACTTTTGAGTTTGTATTCCAGGGGCGGGAAATGTGTGGGGAATTTATAGGATTTAGTGTCGTAGTGAGGGAACCCGTGTAAACACACACATGCCCACATGCACACATACACACACACGTCTGAAAGAACAGGCTGAGTGATTGCAATTGAAGATTAGAAAATCATGAAAAGGGTTTAGTCACTGAATTCTGCGAAATCTGAACCTTGGGCATCCTAAATTAAAGGGGCCTCCAGTGTGGGTTTGGGGAAGGAGCTCTGTTCCAGGGCTGGTCCTTCCAATGGCAACATCCCGGCCCTCCCCAGTACTTCCCTGGCAGGAATTTGATAAGCTCACCCCAGGCTTTCCTACATACTCTTGTGATCCGGACATTTCCCAGGTGGTGTCTTGATTGTTTTAAGCGCTGATATTTATTGCAGGCCTTGCTGGGGTGCATGTGTGAGCACGAACCTGGGGTGTGTCTGTGAGGGTACCAAGATTTATGGCATTGAACTAGGGCCCCCTGTCTGTTGAATTATGAACATGAGTAAAGTGCCTTGGAAATGCAGAAAAGGCTGTCATGTATCCCAACTTGATGTACCCTAAAGAGCCTCTTTGAGAAGGTAGCATTTGAGCTAATTTTTGGAATGTTAGTAGGATTTTAAAAAGTTTCCCCCTCAACTTGTTGTTTTGAAAAATTTCAAACCTACAGAAAAGTTGAGACTAGTACGATATATAACCTTTGCCTAGATTCACCAGTTGTTAACATTTAGCCATCTTAGCTTTTATCCCTATATCTACATGTAGATATGTGTCTGTCTATACACATTATGTATTCTATACATCTGTACACTTTTTTTGAGACAGGATCTTGCTCTATCGCCCAGGCTACAGTGCAGTGGCATCATCATTGCTTACTGCAACCTCAAACTCCTGGGCTCAAGCGATCCTCCTTCTTCAACCTTCTGAGTAGCTGGGACTACAGGCGCGAGCCACCACACCTGGCTAATTTTTCTTTTTCTTTTTTTTTTGAGACAGAGTCTTGCTCTGTTGCCCGGGGCTAGAGTGCCGTGGTGTCAACCTAGCTCACGGCAACCTCAAACTCCTGGGCTCAAGCGATCCTTCCGCTTCAGCCTCCCAAGTAGCTGGGACTACAGGCATGTGCCACCATGCCCGGCTAATTTTATATATATATATATATATATATTTAGTCCAGATCATTTCTTTCTATTTTTTTTAGTAGAGACGGAGTCTCGCTCTTGCTCAGGCTGGTCTTGAACTCCTGACCTTGAGCGATCCACCCGCCTCAGCCTCCCAGAGTGCTAGGATTACAGGCGTGAGCCACCGCGCCCGGCCTAATTTTTCTATTTTTAATAGAGACGGGGTCTCGTTCTTGTTCAGGCTGGTCTCAAACTCCTGACCTCAAGTGATCCTCCCTCCTCGGCCTCCCAGAGTGTTAGGATTATAGGCGTGAGCTATAAATGTCTTATAGCTGTTCGTTTTTTCTCTGAGTCAAGTTCAAGAGGAGTTTCTTTTAGGTGGAGAAGGCCTTACAAAGGCTTAAGGATCACTGTGAGTTCAAGGATGTAGAAGTGTGAGAACTCCTGCAATAGTGACTTTTCAAAAAGGGAAAGAACCTGATTTCTGGAAACTAAATAGGTGAAGTTGGCCTTGACCCTGAGGAAGAAGATAGAACAAATTTTTCTAATTTAAATGGTATTCTGAATTGATAATATGTTCACATGGTACAAAAGGTTTGTTGGAAAGTCATGTCACCCATTTTCTACACCTAGATTTTTTACCTAGAGCAACCAGTATGATCAGTTTTTATATATTCTTCCAAGATTGTATGCGTATACGTATGAAAACAAATATGTATGAAAATTCTTCCTTTAATTTTGTATACAGTGGTAATATATTATCACTTAAGAGAAATCACTTAATTTCACTGTTATGGGGATTTTTTTTTAAGACTAGTCAAGTGCAGTAGTGAGGAGGGAGGAAAGTAGTAGAACAAGGAATTCAATCTGTAATTGACTGTGAACAATCAAGTGAGTTAACTCACTATCTTCAGACCAGTCTATTGGGTTTTTTAAATTCAGCAAATACTTATTGAGTACCAATTATGTACTAGGCACTGTCTTCTAAATATATGTATTTGAAATAATTATAGCTCCCCAGGGGGTTGCAAAGATGGTACTGAGAAGGTGGGGGCGACAAGGTGCCCTTCACCCAGTTTCCCCCACGGTTACATCTTCGGTGATTATAGTGCAATATCAAAACCAGGAATTTGATCTGGGTGGTGATAGGCTCTGTTTTACAAGCTGGAGATAGAGCAATGAACGAAATGAGACAGAAATCCCTGCCCTGCTATTATGGGATTTATATTCTAAATGTGTGGGGGGTGGAGGTAGATGAAAAACAAGATCAATAAGTATGTTGGATGGTGAGGAGTGCAATGGGAAAATAAAGCAAGGAAAGGGAGATGTCTGTGTGGGTGTGTTTTTCAGCATCTTAGGATGAAAGTTTTAAACATTCAGAGAAATTGAAAGAATTACGGAGAAGAACCATGTGTCTACCATGTCACTACATTTCTGTATATGTGTATTTGTGCAATCTTAAGTATAGTGGTCAAGGAAGCTCTTGTTGAGATGATGTTGAATAAAGGCCCTAAGGAGTTGAGAGAGAGCTATGCAGAGTTCTGGGGGAAGAGTTTTCCAGGCAGAGGGCACAGCAAGTATAAAGATCCTGAAGCAGGAGCATTCTTTGTGTGTTCAAGAAAAGCAGGGAGGCCAATGAGGCTGCAACAAAGGGAGATGAGGTAGAGAGAGAGCAGGTTGGAAGTGGGAATGGTTGGATGGCACAACGATGTCGGGTCTCTGGCTTCTACTCAGTGAGGTGGAAAGCCACTGGAGGGTTGTAAGCAAAGGATTGACACAGTGTAATTTATGTTTCAACAGGATCCATCTGACTGCTCTTGGCAACTAGACAAAAGGGAGTAAGGGTGTTAGCAGAGACACCAGTTAAGAGGCTAATTCAGCCAGGAGTGATGATGCCTTCCACCAAGGTGGTAGAGAAGTGGTTGGATTCTAGATAATTTCTGAAGGGCAGTTGGCAGAATTTGAAGATCATTCCATTTCAGTTCATACAGAGCTTCCTCATTCTCTTTTTGGCAGCTGCCTAGAATCTCATTATACCGTAACTTTTTAACCAGTTCCTGATTGATGAATATTTAGCTGTCTTTTACTGCCAAAAACAGACAGGTACATGTATACAAATGACATATGTACATGTTATTTTTCACATAAGTGAGTATTTTTAGGATAAATTCCTAGAAGTAGAAATGCTGACTCATTTCTTGGATGTTGTATCAATTTTTGCTCCCACCAGAATATGGGTATTTCTCCAAACTGAAGTGTGATAACAGACTTTGTGATCTTTGCCAATGTGTTAAATGGAAATTCGCATGTCAGTGTGTTTTAATTTACATTTCTCATACGAGAGAGTTTGAGTCTCTTTTCATATGTTTAAGGTCTCTTTGAATGTCCTTTTCTGTGAAATGTTCATATCCTTTGCATATTAAGTCGTTGATATTTTTCTCATTTCATAACTCTTTATTACTAAGAATTTGGGTAATTAAAAATAAACAAAAAGAAAAATATAGCTCTTTATATATTAGGAAAATAAGCCCTTTGTCTATAATAAGAGCTGCATTTTTTTTTTTTTAGCAGTTTTTGTCTTTTGATTACTTACAGTGTTTTTTTGCCATGCTGAAAATTTTTATTTTTATTAGTTGAATTTATCATTCTTCTAAAGCTCCTGGGTTTGGGATGATATTTTTTTAAATATCTTAGAAGATTATTGGAAGAGTCTCACATTTTATCCTAATATTTTTATGATATTTCATAATACTAATACTTCATGGTTTCAGTTTTACATGGAAAGCTTTCATCCATTTGGAATTTATCTTAGTGAAAGGCGTGAGGTACAAATCCAAATTTATTATTTTGTCCAAATGTCATTTGGTAAACAATCCATCTTTTCATGATTTGAAACACCACTTTTATTATATTCTAAATTCCTATATGTATTTGGCTCTATTTCTTGACCTTGTATGTTCTAATCCATTGATCTACCTGTGCACACGTATTTATTGTGCCTTTATGATACGTTCCAATATCTAGTGGGAAGAATTATTAAGGTATGTCTTGGCTTGTCTTAGGGAAAAAAAATATTTGGTAGGGGCCAAATGGGTCTACAGTTCAGAACAGGGCCTATTGGACCAGTCCTTATGGAGTTCTGGATTGGCAGGTGGGGAAATATGGACAGCATATTTTCTTCAGCAAGCTCTTCAACAGTCTTTCACAGTGTGCTTGTGGACAGGGTATAGAGTGTTGGCTGATTATTAGGATAGTTAATTAAAGTATTCAAGCAGTTAATAATCATACCCAAAGGATAACAGAGTTACCCTGGAAAATGTTTCTTGGGGCATGCTCTAGACTTTGCTCAAAATCACTATATGCCAGGCACAGTGGCACATGCCTGAAATCCCAGCTACTCTGGAGTTTGAGGTGGAAGGATTTCTTGAGCCTGGAAGGATTGCTTGAGCCCAGGAGTTTGAGGCCAGCCTAGGCAACATAGCAAGACTCCATCTCTTAAAAAAGAAAAACAGTAAGTAGCTTGGATGTAAATCTGTTTATTAAATTTGCATGGAGCTGGGCGCAGTGGCTCACACCTGTAATCCTAGCACTCTGGGAGGCCGAGATGGTAGGATCAGTTGAGGTCAGGAGTTCGAGACGAGCCTGAGCAAGAGTGAGACTCTGTCTCTACAAAAATAGAAAAATTAGCTGGGCATGGTGGTGTGTGCTTACAGTCCCAGCTACTCGGGAGACTGAGGCAGGAGGATCACTTCAGCCCAGGAGTTTGAGGTTTCAGTAAGCTATGATGATGCCACTATACTCTAGTCAGGGTAACAGAGTGAGACTCTGTCTTAAAAAAAAAAAAAAAATTGGGTCACAAAGTTGGAAGACTAGTGTATATTTGGAATTGTCTGATAAGTAAGGATTTTTAAAAAGTTGTGTGGTGGAATTTCACAACATCAGACCGTGGTTCTGTCTTTGGGCTCTTCAGTTGTGTGAGTGCAGGAGAAAGATGTGGCTGAGCAGAAGTAGGGGAATTCAGAGGTGGGTAGAGGGCTTAAGGGAGCCTACCTGCCTCAGTTCGCAGGAGCAGGTGAAGTACTAAGGAGCATGGGGATGTGGTAGGGTGGGTTTGTGGGGGCCAGGTGGTAGAGGGCCTCAAAAGCTGTGCTCGGGAGTTTGGGCTTTGTTCTAAGTTGCGGGGATTCCTTCAGAATTTATCCTTGAGGAGGGAGGTGACTCGATCTATTTTTGATCAGCTTTGGCACCTGAGTGCCAAAGGAGAGTTGAAGCCTGAGAGGGCTGGGGAACCTGCAGCGTTGGGGCCATATGTGGCCTTCTGGATCCTTGGGTGCAGCCTTTTGACTGAATCCGAATTTTACAGAACAAATCCTTTTAATAAAGGGCTTTCTTCTGTGAAGTTTGGATTTGGTTGAGGGGCTGCACTTGGGGATCCAGAGGGCTACATGGGGCCTTGAGGCTGCAGGTTCCCCACCCCTGGTTGGAGTCTGGTGAAGTCCAACTTTGGGCGGAAGCCATGTGTTGCGATAGCGAGGCCGAGGTGCTCTGGCATTTCACAGTGCCATTTGGCCTTTCATCCTGAGCTCGGCTGCCACATAGTCATGAGTACTTTAGTTTCCAGTTCTCTTGCCAAAGGCTGGTGGGGCTGAGCAGTCTCCCAATCTTTTTGTTTTTCCTCAGAAATAGCTGGTGGCCCAGCCTGGGCCTTTAGTCTTCTGTTGTCATTCTCAGTAAGATTTGTCAGTGTCCTTACTGCTTACCCTCCCCTAGAGATGGGGCTTTGGGAGATTAGGTAGCTGGAAACTATAGATAATTCCCCAAATGAAGGGCCTATAGCCAAGATAGGAGTGGTTTGGGGGTTGGAGAAGGGCAAGAGAGGACGACTTAAGCATTCGTTGAGTGCTTATGGTGCACAAGCAGGGTACTAGGCATTGGGGAAATAATATCTTACATAAGATGCCCCTCCAAAGGCATTCACAATCTGATAATAATGTAGAGCATTTTGAGTGAACAGTTACCTCTGGAGCAACAAGCAGCAGGGTGCTTGGGGCTCGGAGTTCAGGAGAAGGTTCAGGGCTGACAATTTGGGAGGGAGCAAGTCACCCAAGGAGGATGATTGGAGTGAAAAGAGACGTGGCCGAGTGTGGAACCCAGATAACACCACATTTTAGGGGCAAGAGGAGCACCTTCAAGGAGTATGAAGAGGACTTGGAGAGGGTCGTGTCCCGGAAAAGACGAAAAGAACTTCAAACAGGAGGGAGAAAACATCAGTGCCGTTGAGAAATGTCCATTGGATCTGTCAACAGTTGGCGGCCTCAGGGTGAGCAGTCTCAGAGGGTATTGGGGCAGAACTCAACGGGAATGTTGGGAGGTGAGATGAGGGGAAGAGCAAGATTGTGGGTATAAAGGGAAGGAGAGAAGATGGTGCAGTGAGGCTGGCTGCTGGCTGTGCTCTGCCACCACGCCCACCACTGGCCCAGGGGCTGTGGCTACCCCACCTCCTGCCCTGCTCAGTTTCTGGCATGTTGTCTTAATGGTTTCTGTCTGCCAGGGAGGGGACGCTCCTCAGCCTCTCTCATGTGGTTCCTGAGCTCCTAGGCAGATCTCAGGCTTCTGGGCCCTGGCCACCCCAACAGAGGCAGAGGTTTGATGTTTTCAGAGAGGCCTTAACTGGCTGTCCTGTCTAAAGTACCCCTTCTGCCCCCATGCCCCCTCATTAGCTCCTTACCTGCTCCCCTACTTTGTAGCACTTATATTGTAAATTATATATTGTAGCACTGATATAGTTTAATGTTTAGCTTGTCTCCTCCCAGTAGAATGTAAGTACTATTTAAAGCAGACACTTTGTTTTGGGTTTGTCTATTGCTTTTTCTTCAATCCCAAATTGCTGGTATGAGGAGTTCAGGGCTGCAGTGAGCCACGATTGTGCCACTGCACTCCAGCAGCCTGGGCAACGGAGTGAGACTCCTTTTCTAAAAATAAAAAATTAAAAAAGAAATTTGTTCTCAGTCTTTTGGCAAAGTTCGAGTTTAATATCTGTTCTTATCAGTTTAACATCTGGTATGTCTTCTTTCCAAATTCCTGGTATGTAGTAGGGGCTTAGTAACTACTGAATGAATGAACCAATGAATAAATGACTGAGTGAATAACTGAGGAGCAATCCCTGCTGGGTTCTGGCAGGTATCACAAACGTGGTTGATTGTGGTCCCCCTCAGTCCTCTGAGGAGCTGACAGCGGGAGATCACCACCTGCAGAGGGCTAAGCTCTGCAAGAGACTGGGGAGGCCCCCTGTCTGCCTAGATGGGTGTGTGTTGCTGGAGGAGATTTAGAAACTGAGTTCCAGCGGGGGAGCCTTAGCCACTCAGGCTGAGGTCTCCCAGCTGCTCTTTTACTCAGTGTTCATCTCACACAACCTGTCCCTGCCTGCTCCCTCTTAAAAGACTGAATGCGACCACACAAAAGAATGGGCTGGGGCTATAAGGTGCCCCTGGAACTGCACCCTCTCCCCTCCTCATCTCCCACCCCCTGCCTGCTGCCCTCATTGCCCCTTGCAAGCTAAGGAGACTTTGAGGAGTAACTCTCAGAGCGCGGATCCTGTGGAACCCACAGGATGCCATGTCCCCAGCCTTTGTCTCTGTGGGGTCACGTTGATCCTCAGCCCTTGGGCCTGGTTCACTCTCACTTCCAGACTCTACCTGCCTGGGTCCAGTTGGAAATCTGTTTTCAAACACTGGATGAGTAACCTCCCTGCAACTTGCCCAGTGGAGCTCCCTAAATAGTAACACATCTGTAGTACCCTCTGGACAGGGGTTGTGGGTTAGGCATTCTTTTCTCCCTGTTTTTTCTAGCAAAATGCTTGCCATAAAGGAGGTATCAGTGAACAGGAAGTAAGTGAAATGTTCCTGCGTGTGATTCAGAGTTCAAGAGGAAGCTTCCCATGTCCAGTCCTTTGTGATTATACCTGGTCTCCCTAATCTCATGCTGTTCTGGATGTTTCCCAACACTTTAACTCAGTTTTGCCCAAGATTTCTTCACCTTTCTGACCCCCAGCTCCTTCAAGCTGCCATATCCTCTGTCTCTCCAGCTCCCATGTGGTAGCATAGTGCTTTTGGACCTCGAACACTGAGAATCTAAACCCATTTACACTTTGATCCTTTCAGCCCCTGTCAACCAGCCTTGCTTTCATTTGTCATACTCCAACTACCATCTGCGTTTATCTGTCCATCCAGCGAGCCATTCATTCACTCATTCCTTCCACATCATTTATATAGTACTTCCTGCAGGCCACACATTATGCTAGGTGCTGGAGATAACAAAAATGAAAACTACAGTCATTGTCTCCGAGGATTTCTCGGTCTCCTGGGAAAGAGAAAGGTGAATGAAGTGCCATGAAGTGAAATTGCTATATAATTATTTTAGAGTACAGTGGGAGCCCAAAAAGAGAGCTGCTAAGTCCATGAAGTGGGTGAGGGTAGTGGGAAGACAGAAGGGTATTAGAAGAGCTCTGGAGAACAGTGTTTGTGGTCTGGGCAGTCTGCCGGACAGACATTCTGGCTAGAAGGTTGGAGAGGTCACCAATCCTAAGTGGCTAAAGCCAAGAAGCAGGATATTTTGACATTCACAAACAAAGTTCAGCTTTTAAAAAAATTTAAATTTAAAAAATTTAAAACTTCCTAACTTTTTCCCCCAAACATTTTCAGATCTGTAGAAAAGTTAATAGCACTGTAACAGATATCCACATACCCTTAATTTAGACTAATCAATTATTAGTATTTTGCCACATTTGCTTTCTCTATATTGGAACTTTCTTGAACCATTTGAGAGTAAATTGCATCATCATGACCTTAAATACTTATACACTCCTAAATATTTATACAGTATTTCCCAAGATTAATGACCCTCTCTTGCACAATCACGATACATTCATCAGTCAAGAATTTTAACTACCGAGAGAATACTATTACCAATATGTTGTCCATCTTTGAATTTCCCCAATTGTCTCACTAATGTGTTTTATAGCTGTTTTTGAATTTCAGCTTTTTGTGTCAACATTTCACAGGTTCCATCCCTGACATGAACTCTGTCCCTTATCCCATTCCTGGGCTTGTCTCTTCCCTAATTCCCACCTGTGTCCAGTCATGGCCCTCCATTGAATCTCTACAGCATAGGCCACCTCTGCTAATTCCTACTTAGCTGCTAAAGCATTAGATTCTAGATTTAATACTTAACTCTTTCTTTCTCTCCAGTCAAAAGCAAAAATAATCCCAGCTAACAAAAGATTTATAACTTTTAACTAAGAAGATACTTGTTGGAACAAGAATATCATATATGTCAGGCAAAGATATGGTTGTGGCAGGATCATTAGACTAGCAGGCTCCCACCAAGCCTCTCTGTCCTCTGGCCACAATAGTCGTCAAGGGTGGGGCCTTTGACCACTGGAATATACAACCTAAAAAAAAAAAATCCCCCAAACAAAATTCCAACTTATTTTTTTTGTTTTGTTTTGTCTTTTTGAGACAGAGTCTCTCTCTGTGACCTGGGCTAGAGTGCAGTGACATCATCATAGCTCACTGCATCCAACTTAGTTTTATTGCTTGGATTACTTCTTCAGTTTCTGCAGAACACTGAGGGCTGGCACTCGAAAGGATCTCTGAACTTGTGGGTCAGGCTGAGTTGAGGATACAATTGCTCTTGTAACAACATGTAGGAACTCATTTTTGAGGAATGAATGAAACAGATAAAGGAATGAATGGGGAAGGAATTGACTGGATAGCAGGCAGCAGGAAAAGAAAGTTTGGGATTGATTATAGACAAGTCCTTGTTAATTGGCATTGTAGGTGGGCAGAAGACAAAACAGGTAAACTATAGAGCAGAGAGGATTTAAGAGGGAAATACATATATCCTATTTCTTGTGTGACATCTCTACGATAGTTTTAAAAACTTTACATCTTAATAATTTATATTTATCAAAATAAGATTCATTCATTCATTCATTCATTCATTCTTGGAGACAAACTTCCTGCTCCACTCTGTATTGATTGTTCTCTAGACCTGCTATTTAATTGTTATTCTGGAACTTCCCTTCACTGTCATCCTTGGGAATTCCCTTTGCCTTTCCTTTGTTTCCTCAATCCCACGCCTTCCTCTTTCGTGGCTTATTTCTTTATTTCAGTGGACCACATCCTCCAGTAGCTTCTTAAGAAAGGATGTGGAGGAGGTAAAATGGTTTACTTCTTGCATTTCTGAAAATAACTTTATCCTCACATTTGTTTGACAATTTGGCCAGGTACAGGGGTCAGAAAGTATTTTCCCTCAAAATCCTATAGATGGCCAGGTGTGGTGGCTCACGCCTATAATCCTAGCACTCTGAGAGGCTGAGGTGGGAGGATCACTTGAGCTCAGGATTTCCAGACCAGCCGGAGCAAGAGCAAAACCCATTTCTACAAACAAATAGAAAAATTAGCTGGGCGTGTTGGCACACACCTATAGTCCCAGCTACTAGGGAGGCTGTGGCATAAGGATCACTTTAGCCCAGGAGTTTGAGGTTGCAGTGAGCTATGATGACACCACTGCACTCTATCCAGGGTGACAGAGCAATACTCTGTCTCAAAAAAAATATGTATTCTGTAGACATTTTCCCGTTTCTTCTTGTTTCCAGTGTTGGCATTGAGAAGTTTGATGCCATTTGACTCACTTTGTATGTGACCTATATTTTTAGTCTTCTGGAAGCTTTGAGGAATTTTTTTGCTTTGTCCCTAGCATCCTGAAATTTCATAATGATATGCCTTGGTCTGGGTCTATTTGTGTTCATTCTGTTGACACTTGGTGGGTTGCATCAATCTGGAGCCAACAATATTCTGTCAGTTCTAGTAGATATTCTTGTTTATGTTATCAGTTTTCCTCACCTCTTTTTCTCTTTTCTCCAAGTTCCCTTTTTGTTTGGTCTCTGTACTTCACACTCAAAGCTTCCCTTAAATATCTGGTGATGTTTGAGTGTCACCTTTAAAGTAAGGCCTATGAGATTCTCACTGGAAACTCTGCACTGATGGGACTTTTCTCCTAGAAGGATTTCCTGAGGGCGATGGCGGGGGGGACCTGATGATTTTGTGGGAAGACCCCCAAATGCCAGTATGTATGGGTCATTTCTCTTGGTTGTGCTCAGTTTCCCCAAACTTAGCTCTTATCTCTTACTTAGAGGTTATAAGCCTGGCTGCTGGTGTTCAGGAAGCTTGGGTGGGTTTGGGGCCGGGAATTCACCTGTGCAGGATGTTGTTTTCAGCATAGGATTGTGCCCTGGCTTTCAGCCAAGCTCTGTTTCCCCGGAAAGTAATCTATTAATAGTTTTCCCCCAGAGCTGAGGCAGAGGTAGTTGCCTGGCTGTGAAGATTGGAGAAAGAGATCAGGGTGAGGATATAACTGCTGCCTTTAAGGATTTTCAGCTAATTTTCCAGTGTCCAATCTTACATTGCACTTGGGCCTTCAGAGATCCCTGGTGCCTTTAATTTCTGAGACTCTTCAGGATTCTGTGTCAGGAATTGGCTTGATTTTGGGGGATTTATAACCCCAGCTCTGCCCTTCTCCAAGCATCTAGTTTTCATTTTTTCTATTATTAGTCTATTTCTATTAAGTCAGTTATCACCTTACTGCTTCCGGGTGACAAAATTTGTTGACTGTCTCATCTGTAGTTCTCTCTCCTTCTGTCTTTGTTCTTGTGAATTTATATGTTTAAAAAATCCCCTCTCACCAAAAGTGTATTATAAAAAGTAAAGAATATGGGACTGCAAACTAGTACAACCTCTGTGGAAAGCAATATGGAGATACCTCAAAGGGATACAAGTAGAACTACCATTTGATCAGCAGTCCTGTTACTGGGCATCTACCCAAAAGAACAAAAGATATTCTATAAAAAAGACACCTGCACTAGAATGTTTATAGCAGCACAATTCACAATTGCAAAGTTGTGGAAACAACCCAAGTGCCCATCAATACATGAATGGATTAATAAAATGTATATGTATACCAAGGAGTTCTACTTAGCCACAGAAAACAATGGTGATCTAGCACCTCTTGTATTATCCTGGATAGAGCTGGAACCCATTCTACTAAGTAAAGTATCTCAAGAATGGAAAAACAGGTACCACATGTACTCACCAGCAAATTGGTATTAACTGATCAACACTTAAGTGCACATATAGTAATAACATTCATTGGGTGTCGGGTAGATGGGAGGGGGAAAGAAGGGATGGGTATATACACACCTGATGGGTGCAGTGTGCACCATCGGGAGGATGGACACACTTGAAGCTCTGACTCGGGTGGGGCAAGGGCAATATATGTAACCTAAACATTTGTACCCCTGTAATATGTTGAAATAAAAATAACAGCACACCAAGGTGCAAAAAAATATATATAAAAATGAAAAAATTCCTTTATTCATTGTGGGGTTTTAGGGTGGAGTGAATGAGGGTGTGTTTGATCACCCATTTTTTATCAGAAGCATCTGCAATATCTTTGGACAGAAGTACTGCCCTCATCTGGTTACAAAGGCCAACTTTCTCAGGCATAGTGTAGAGCGGATGGATATATCTATCATCTTGGGAATAAAAAATGGCAAATACCAAACTTCTATGTGTCTGTTTTTTGTATTGTGAGTTCTGTGTTTGAGGTAGTTGAGGACTTACACAACCCTATTCCTTGACCTGTCCTGAGCCACACCCCGTTTTCTGCCATGGGGAGAGAGTTGCAAAGGCTCCTACCCGTCTCTCTCCTTACAGCAGTTTCAGGCAATGACATTTGTCTGAGATGAATGTTTGATAAACTCTTGTTCATCAGGCTCCTCTTTCTATTAACATATGCTGACTTCAATTGGAACGTTTACAAGTGTTTTGCTTTTCTTGATCTTGTCTATTTGAGTCTATGGCCCAGGTTACCTTATACTGAATCTGAGGTGTTTCTGAAATCCCGCAATCACTCATTCATGATGTCACAAATGGGTTTGGGTGGTCCATGCTTACTTCATCCTTCACATTAATTTATTTTTTTGAGACAGTCTCTGTCACCTGGGCTAGAGTGCAGTGGCGTCATCACGGCTCACTAAAACCACAAACTCCTGGGCTCAAGCAATCCTCCTGCCTGAGCCTCCCAAGTAGCTGGGACTACAGGTGGGCACCACCACGCCCTGCGAATTTTTTCTATTTTTAGTAGAGATGGAGTCTTACTCTTGCTCAGGCTGGTCTTGAACTCCTGACCTCAAGCGATCCTCCCACCTTGGCCTCCTAGAGTGCTAGGATTACAGGCGTGAGCCACCTCACCTGGCCCCATCCTTCACATTTAAATCCACACCCTATATTAAGTCCAAAGTAAACTAACTGAACTGGAAACATCTAATTCCATGTAAATTGTTTGTAGGATTGAGTATCATTTTCACATGACATCATATTACTTGGAATTTCACTAGAAATTTTTCCAGTTGCCAACTCTTTTCTCAGATTCTGAAGTTTTCAAAAAACTGTATCTGCCTTTCTAAGTCACTGTGACCCAAGCCTCTCAGCAATTTTGTTTTCTTAATACGTTACTCATGTTTAAGCTTATATTATCATCTCCAGGTGACTCAAATCCCAATTTCACTCAGAACATCCACAGTTTGAGCCAATATTGTAAATAATTCTTGCTTCTAATAGCTTGGATTATGTCCTGAGTAGCACTGAACACACACACATATATCACACACACATGGATTTTATAATATTAGAGCTAGACA
Organism: Indri indri; assembly: GCA_004363605.1. Classification (NCBI taxonomy): domain Eukaryota; kingdom Metazoa; phylum Chordata; class Mammalia; order Primates; family Indriidae; genus Indri; species Indri indri. The sequence goes on from RJWJ010004321.1 coordinate 27,990, forward strand.
GAAAAGAAATCTAATTCATTGAATTCTCTGGATGTAACCCTCCTATTTCAAGAATAGGAAGACAAAACCAAAATAAAATAACTTTGCCCCTCTTGCTACATTTTTTGCTTTGTGGATTTAATATTTTAGTTAATCTCTATTTCTGTAAACATAACTATGCTAATGCTTATGGATTTACCTACTCCACCCACTGTTGGTTTTAATTTAAAATTATTCAAGAGTTTTCTACAAGGCATTTTTCTTTTATAACCATTTCCTAGACCTTATGCCTATATAAAAGACTTGGCATTTAATAAGAATTCTGGAGTTCATCGTCATCTTCCTCAGCCCCACCCAGACAATGGACAGTATGTTTAGACCAAGGCTGCAGCCATTCTCATCTTTGCAGCCAATAATGTGTCAGCTTTTGCCATATGTTCCCTTTGAAAATCCAGTGTGATCATTAACTAAAAAAGAATCTAGAGCCTTGGGAGGCTGGGGGTCCTAGTGAGCCTAGGAAATTCTTCATAATTAGCCAACCATGGAAGCCCATGGAGGACCTGCAGCAAGTCTGAAGGGCAATCAAATGACAAGTTGTCACTACTACTACTTTTCTTCCAAGGAGTATTCTCTGAATCTGCTGGACACATTTCTGCCCAAATCAGTGGATGCCAGGCTTCTACACCATTTCAGGTGTTTCTACATTTTTGGACCCTGGATGAAGATACTGTATTTTGTCTTGAAGGTGGGCCATCAATATTCACATAGTCCTGAAAGTTTTCATGTTGTGGAGACAAATTTTACCCATTGATTTTAAAAAATATTTATGCTTTTTTTTTCTTTTTGGCTGGCCCCTGAAAGTTTTCCTTGAAATGGGTGGCGATTTTAAAATTAGATTATACTCTGTAATAAAATGCGGGATCAGGTCATTTTCTTTTTACAATCCCTTTTTTTTTTTTTGTCACCCAGGCTAAAGTGGAGTGGTATCATCATAACTCCCTGCAACCTGAAATTCCTAGGCTCAAACGAGCCTCCTACCTCAGCCTCCTGAGTAGCTGGAGTGACAGGCACCCGCCAACATGCCTTGCTAATTTTTCTATTTTTTGTAGAGATGTGGGTCTCGCTCTTGCTCAGGCAGGTCTCAAACTCCTGGCCTCAAGCAATCCTCCCACCTTGGCCTCCCAGAGTGCTAGGATTACAGGCGTGAACCATGTGCCTAGCCTACAAGCTCCTTCTTTCTCTCCTTGTCAAGAAACCCAATCATTGGGTATCAGCTTTAACTCTCAACTTGACATCCTATAGCTGAATAGTTATTTTGATTTTGAAGGATTTTGAGCTAAAATTATTATCCTGAATTTCAAACAATAAATGCATTTTTCTAACTAAAGGTGAAAAAAGATGCCAATAATTGTCCTATAATTAAATATCTATTAAATCATCTGTTTATTCATTTTTAGGCCTATATGTAGCCTAGAAATCTGTTGAAACCTCCTGGAAATACACCTTAGATCATATTTCCTTGAACTTTCCCCTAAATTCAAAGGTTTGGGTACATTCACAGTCCTTAAGAGCTCTTAAAAAAACCTTATAGTTTCGATGTACCTTCTTAAAGTAATTCCCTAGGAGGAGTCCTTTCAACTGACAAAAGAATATAATCTTCACCCCTTTACCGTGTTAACAGTCTCTCCTGAGAAAATATTTTCTGTCAGTACAAACTTATAATACAAATTCTTTCCCTAAGAGGTAAATGAGAAGACGACAGGACAGTATTTATCTGTGACCCCTGGGCCTTGGTTGACTAAGCCCAACACTTCCCTTATTTCCTCTAAAAGGGCTAGACAGGACCCTTCCCTAAGGTCCCTTTTTGGGGTATTATTTCCTAGTTCCTCTTGGTTGTTTAGAAATGGGTTCAATTTTTTCACTCTTTTCTCTGTGCTATCTCCTCTGCTCAACCTACTGGATATCTGTCAATATATATCTCTAGCTGAGGTTGGTGGGGCTGGAAAAAGTCAGTTGAAGGGTGCCCTGGAGAACTGGTGGTATATCCTGCCTGGCTCTTCGCCACACTTGATTCAGCTGAGGGCTTCACATGTCTCTTGACATCCACAAAGTAGAATGCCATTGGGTGGACATGTGCCCTGTTTGCAGCCAGTGTGCCTTCCCTCTAGGGTTCTGTTTCTGTAGGCAAGGGACCCATAGTTTCCGTCAACATCTTTTGAGACAAGGAGTGGCTTAGTTCCCCTCTTCAGGCTTCCTTCTACTTCCTGTCTTTGGCTTCTGCATGTCTGTTCCGGTTATCTATTGGTTGTGTAATGAATCATCCCAAAATGTAGTGACTTAAGACATTAATAATCATTATTATCTCTTACAGTTCTGGCAGTTATAGGGGCTCAGCTAAGTTACTCTTGGGGAATCTCATGTGGTTGTAGTAAGACAGTGGCTGATACTGGCTTTTTACTGGCATTTTGAGTTAGGGCTGTCAGCTGGAGCATCTATTTATGGTCTCTCCATGTGGCCTGGGTTTTCTCATTGTATGGTGGCTAGGTTCCAAGAGTGAGCATCTCTAGCCAGGCACAGTGGCGCGTGCCTGTAGTTGCAGCTATTTGGGAGGCTGAGGCAGGAGGATCAGTTGAGCCCAGGAGTTCCAGTCTAGCCTGGGCAATATAACAAGTCCCCATCTTTAAAAAAATAAAATAAATTTTTAAAAAAGAGTAAGCATCCCAAGGTAGCAAAGTGAAAGGAATTGCATGGCATTTGACCTAGTCTTGGAAGTCACGTAGTATCACTTCCACTGTGTCCCACTGGTCGAGGCAGTCACAAAGGTCCTAAGGTGCACAAAGAGGGGGAAATAGACCCTACTTCTCAATGAGAGGAATGTCAATGTCGTACAAGAGAATGCAGGATGTCGTATATTATTATGGCCATATTTGGAAAATACAGTCTGTCAGAGTCCACCCTCTAACAAGAAGTCACATTCCTTCCGCATGCAGAGTATACTCAATCCCTCCCCCAAGTTACATCCCATTATGCATCAGCTTAAAGTCCATGATCTTATCCAGGTGGGAATGAGTCTTCCTGGGTGTGGTTGCTCAGGTATAGCTCCTTGATTGGGACTCAGTTCTACTGCCTCTGAGTTCACTGGGGCTCTTGACTGTACCTTCTAGGATCTTAGTTTCCTCTCTTAAGTCTCCTTCCTTTTCCATAGACAATAGCCTATGTTTGTAGGTGAATAGTTTTCTCAGCCTGATTCTTGCATATAGAAGTCTGTGGGTCCAAAGTTATCTTTTTTGTTTGTACTGTTTTTGTTCCTTTCAGTTCAAGCTCATATAATTAAAAAAAATTATTGTTCATGTTACACATGTCAGCTATAATCCAATCTATTAGAAAAAAATCCATATACAGATCTCTTTGTGATTAACCCTTCTCTAGTTTGGACTCCCTGCCCTTAATATTCTTAAAAGCCTTGTTGTTTTAGCAGAGAAGTTTTGCCAGGCACGCTCTTAAGATTCTTAGAAGGCTTTGCCTGTTTAAAGAACTACTGTAGGCTGGGCACGGTGGCTCACGCCTGTAATCCCGGCACTCTGGGAGGCCGAGGCGGGTGGATCATTTGAGCTCAGGAGTTCGAGACCAGCCTGAGCAATAGCGAGACCCCATGTCTACTAAAAATGAAAAGAAATTGGCTGGACAACTAAAAATATATAGGAAAAATTAGCCAGGCATAGTGGCGCGTGCCTGTAGTCCCAGCTACTTGGGAGGCTGAGGCAGGAGGATCGCTTGAGCCCAGGAGTTTGAGGTTGCTGTGAGCTAGGCTGACGCCACGGCACTCTAGCCCAGACAAGAGAGTGAGACTCTGTCTCAAAAAAAATAAATAAATAAAGAGAACTACTGTAAATGTTTCTGAATCTTTAACAAAGGATTTTACAGTTATACCTTTGGCTTAATCTTTTCCTGAAAACGCCCTGGATTTGATCTCTGCCCAGAAGCCATTTCTTTATTTTAGCATTGTTAGGTATCTGAAGTGACTCAGAATGAGAAATAGCTTTATTTCTGAACTCAGAAAGTCTTGGATCATTTATATATAACATTTGTCTTTAACTTATTGCTCACCTCTTGCATTTTATCACAGGCAGTGAGAAGTCATGTGGTACTTTCAATATTTTGCCTTGAAATTTTCTTAGATCATTGATTTTATTAGGTTCATATCCCATTTTTCATGTTACTGCAGGGTATAAAAATTTCCACTCTTACATAATACTACATATGTAACAAAATTTCTACTGCATACATAACTCCTTTCCTCCAGCTTCTAATAATATTTTCCTCACTTCCCTTTAAGTACTCACCACAACCACCTCAAAGTACTTTAGCCTCTCACTAACACTTTCCTTGAGGCCCTTTTGCCTTCTGCCCACCTCCTGGTCCTAAAGCCAATGCCAAATGTTTTAGATTTTTGTTTCAGCAACCCCCACTCCTGATACAAAATATGTTCTGGTTATCTATTGCTAGTAACAAATCACTCCAAAACTCAGAGGCTTAAAGTATTGAAAATCATTTTATTATTATCTTGAATGGTTCTGGGGGTTACCTGGGCTAGGTGGTTCTCACTTGGAATTTCTCATATGATTGTAGTTAGGTCGTGAGTGGAACTGGAGTCATCTTGAAGGCTTCCTTACTCACACAACTGGTGGTTGATGCTGGCGATCAGCTGAAACACTTACATATGGCCTTACCATGTGGTTTGAGCTTCCTCACGGCATGGTGTGAGGTTCCAAGAGAACAAGGTGGAAGGGAGTGCGTGGGATTTTTATGGCCTAGCTTTGGAAGTCATAGGCTCACTTCTGTTGTACTCTGATGGTTGAGGCAATCACAAGAGTCTACTCAGGAGCGAGGAGATTGACCGCAGAGTGTGCCACTCAATGGGAGGAAAGTCAATATTCCATCATAAGAAGACAGCATGGGATGGGACATGCTGAGGCAGCCATGTTAATATACAATCTGTCACAATGTCTCAGGTATGGTTTTAATCACAGGTGCCATCCTTACTACAATCAAAACTGAGCGATTGCTGTGTACCTAGCTTATTTTGACACCCAAAGCAGACCATTTTAAATACCCTTAAATTAATTTTAGTAATCATGAAATGAAAAGAATAATTATATTAATTATGGCTAGAAAATAATTGGAGACAGTGAAATTTTTCTTTTATTGAACTTTGTCTATATAATCATGCTGGTAAATTTTTTTTAAATGAAAAATAAAATTACAATTAAAAGTTATGGATTTATATTTTTAAAATTCCATTAATATATTTCTATGAAAAGGGGGAAAATCTTATATGTACATAAATAGTTTTTTTCAGTGGTAAATAGTAACTCCTGGGCTCAAGTGATCCTCTAGCCTCAGCCTCCCATATAGCTGGGACTACAGGTGTGTGCCACTATGCCTGGCTAATTTTTCTTACTTTTTGTAGAGATAGAGTCTTGCTATGTTGCCCAGGCTGGTCTTGAACTCCTGGCCTCAAGCAATCCTTCTGCTTTGGCCTCCAAAAGTACTGGGATTACAGATGTGAACCACCTGGCCAAAGTATCTGTTTTTAAGCCTTAATTTCTGCAAATCTATCAATGATTTTTCAAATTTTATCTTGGTGTATTCACATTCAATATACAATATAGAATGGCCCTGGTCACAGAGCACACATTGGTGGTGGCATTAGTGTGGGCACCTAAAACCCTGTGAAAAAAAACAACTTTTCAGCCAGAGGAACCAGAAAAAGGGGGACCTTGCAGTCAAAGAGTGTGAGGATGTATCCCCATTATTATTTTCTCTCTTTTCTATCACCCCTTTGCACTGGGAGCCCCAGTCATCCAGAACTGTGTGGCAGCACCGGAGGCCAACATGTGAAGAGAAACCCCTTCTTTCAAGCAAGATGACTAGAAAAATAGACCCCTGGAGGTCGGAGAGGGCAGGAAAAATACTGGAGAGGAGAGCTGGAGAAAAGGAGCCATTAATTCTGTGTAAGAACTCACACAAGTCTGGGGTTGATCCCAGAGCTGTGCGTGCACAGAACAGACCAAAAGCAGCACAGTGAAGGCTTTGAGAACCGAAGTATGATTTAAACCATCCCTCAAGTCCCAGACTAAGAGAGACGCATGTGTGGGACAGGTCCAAAGCAGCACAGTAAGGGCTTTGAAAACGCAATGACCATTGAAACCCAGCCCACGGAAGGCAAGACAGAAGCTGGGCCAAAACTTGCTGTTTAAACCTAACCAGGTCAATTGTCTGCTAAAACAAAACAAACAAACAAACAAACAAACATTGACATTCTCCAGAAAATTTTGACAGGATTCAAAGTCTCTCAACATAATATTCAAAATGTTCAGGATGCAATCCAAATTACTTGGCATAAAATGAATTTGGAAAATGGGACCAATTCTCAAGAAAAAGGCAATCAACAGAGGCCAGCCCTGAGATGACTTAGTTATTGGAATTATTATTATTATTTTTTTTGAGACAGAGTCTCACTCTGTTGCCCAGGCTAGAGTGCCGTGGCGTCAGCCTAGCTCACAGCAACCTCAAACTTCTGGTCTCAAGCGATCCTCCTGCCTCAGCCTCCCAAGTAGCTGGGACTACAGGCACGTGCCACCATGCCCGGATAATTTTTTTTATATATATTTTTAGCTGTCCAATTAATTTCTTTCTATTTTTAGTAGAGACGGGGTCTCACTCTTGCTCAAGTTGGTCTCGAACTTCTGACCTCAAACGATCCACCCACCTCGGCCTCCCAGAGTGCTAGGATTACAGGCGTGAGCCACCGTGCCCGGCCTAGTTATTGGAATTATTGGACAAAGACTAAAGCAGCTATCATAACCATGCTCTATCAGGTAAAGGGAAGGAATGGAAAGACAGATGTTCTCAGCAGAACAATAGAGACTATAAAAAAGAGCTAAGTGGAAATTTTAGAACTGAAGAAAACAATATCTGAAATAAAAATTTCACTGAAATAGCTCAGTGGTGGAATTGAAATGACAGAAAAAAGAGTAAATGAACAATCAGAAATTCTCCAATCCAGCTGGGCATAGTGGCTTACGCCTGTAATCCCAACACTTTGGGAGGCCGAGGCAGGAGGATCACTTGAGGCCAGGAGTTTGAAACCAGCCTGAGCAACATAGTGAGACCCTGTCTCTATTAAAAAAAAAAAAAAATTACCTGAGTTGGGTAGCTCAGGTCTATAGTCCTAGCTACTCAGGAGGTTGAGGCAGGAGGGTCACCTGAGCCCAGGAGTTCAAGGCTGTAGTGAGCTGTGATCACACCACTGCACTCCAGCTGGGTAACAGACTAAGATCTCCATCTCAAAAAAAAATTTTTTTTCCCAATCTGATGAACATAAACAAAAAAAGTTTTAGAAAATGGGTGGAACCTTAGTAATCTGTGGGACAATATTAAAAGGTCTAATAATCATGTTATTGAAGTCCCAGAAGGAGAGGAGAAAATTATTGGTGCAAAAAATATATTTGAAGAAATAATGGATGAAAATTCCCCAAATTTAGTGACAAAAACTTATAGATTCAAAAAGCCCAGCAAATCCTAAACAGGATGAACTTAATAAAACCATGCCTAGACAACAAGCAAATTATTGAAAACCAAAGATTTAAAAAACAACATCTACCCCCTTTTTTATTTATTCATTTTCTTTTTGGACATGGGGTCTCACTACATTGCCCAGGCTGTAGTGCAGTAGCTATTTACAGGTGTGATCATAGCTCACTGCAGCCTCAAACTCCTGGGCTCAAGTGATCCTTCTGCCTCAGTCTCCCGAGTAGTTGGGACTACAGTCACGTGCTAACAACCCCTCTTTAAAGTAGCCACATTGTTACACCAGAACTGACCGAGAACAAACTGAGTGGCAAGAAGAAGGTGGAGAGAAAATCAGGTTTTATTATGCCTCTGGGCTCGGAGGGGACTCACCACCAAATTCTGAGCACTGAAAAAAGAATGTAGCCATCTTTTATACGTTTTGTTTAGGGAGGGAGTGGGGCACAGTTATAATGTAGTTATCTTTAGCAGGGCCAGGGTCTTGAGCAACCTTAGTTCCTGGTACAGAGTTTCTATAGAATTTCTTTCTGTTTTATCTTATCATAGTAGAAATTGCTGCAAGTGGTTTACAGAAGCAAGTGTGGCAGCTGTTTTGAGGATCGCTTATGGGGAGGGGTTTTGTCTAGTGGAATTTTTTATTTCTCTATCAACATTACATGTAGAAGAGCAAAACGACACATTACATGTAGAACAACCATTTGAATGACAGTGGATTTCTCGTTAAGAAGCAAAGAAGCCAGAAGACGGTGGAATAACATACAACAAAATATGTACATGATCTGCGTGCTGGAAACTATAAAGTACTTCTAATGAAGGAAATCAAAGCAAACTAAATAAACAGATATACCTTGTGTATGGATTTGCAGACAATATCCTTAAATGTCAATTCTTCTCCATATATCTATAGATTCAATGCAATCCCAATAAAAAAAAGTAGGAAGTTTTGTCAATATCAATAAACTGCAAAATTTATAGCAAAAGGCTAAGGAAATAGAATATCTAAAGCAGTTTGGGAAATGAAAAACTAAGTTTCAAGAGTCATATTGATATGGGACTTTGGGGTCTTGGTCCCCAAGTCAATAGAAATTGAGGCGAGACCAGAAAGATCTATACAGGCCAGGCTTTTACTGGGACTTTTTGTTTGAACGAAAAGGGAGACAGTGCTGGTTAAGGGGGCAACCAGACTGGCTCCCCAGACAAAGGGCCGGGGAACTTTTATGGGGTTGTAAAGGGGGAGGTAGGTGTCAGTTTTGAAGTCATCACAATTAGAAGCAGGGTTCTGTTGGTGGCTGCACACTTGGTGGTCATGCTTCTTTATGCATCACGTGTATAATTAGCATGTTAAGTCTTTTTGCTTTTTTTTTTTTTGGACACAGAGTCTCGCTCTGTTGCTTGGGCTAGAGTGCCGTGGCATCAGCCTAGCTCACAGCAACCTCAAACTCCTGGGCTTAAGCAATCCTTCTGCCTCAGCCTCCCCAGTAGCTGGGACTACAGGCATGCACCACCATGCTCAGCTAATTTTTTCTATATATTTCTAGTTGTCTAGCTAATTTCTTTATATTTTTAGTAGAGATGGGGTCTCATTCTTGCTCAGGTTGGTCTTGAACTCCTGACCTTGAGCGATCCTCCCACCTCGGCCTCCCAGAGTGCTAGGATTACAGGCGTGAGCCACCACGCCCGGCCTAGCATGTTAAATGTTTATTCCTGGGCGTGATGTTTAGCATTAAAATGAGATTATAATGAGGGAAAAGACTGGGTAAGGTCAGTATGGGGATCTTTTCTGGCTTGAGGCGGTTAGATCCCAATAGGTCTGGTTCCTTACCAGCTGGTGTCAACATCTTTCTTCAGGGTCCTGGAAGAGATTACTCAAGAGGCAGACAAGTTGGCCCCCTCTTTATATGGATATGGGCTGAATTCCAGCGGCTAGGAGGTGATTTCTTTTTTTCTCTTTCTATAGTTAATTAGGCTGGGACATGCTGCCCCATGTTACTACCTTTGGTCAGAAATGAGACCCAAGTCCTGTCCCTATACTGTCTCGTTACTACCTGATTTCAAGACTTACAAAGTTACAGTAATCAAGTCAGTGTGGTACTGGTGGAATGCTAAACACATACATAATGGAACAAAATAGTCAAAATAGACACAAATATGATCAATAGATTTTTGGCAAAGATGCAAAAGCAATTCAATGGAGGAAAGATAGTCTTTTCAAGAAATGGCGCTGAAGCACTATTTGCATATGAATATCCAAATGCAAAACAATGAACTTGACCGATATACCTCATACAAAATTTAACTCAGGATTCATCACAGACCTAAGTATCAAATGTGAACTAATAAAACTTCTAGAAGAAAACATTGAAGAGAATATGATCTTTTGTTAGGCACAGGGAAAATACAATTTATAAAAGAAAGAAATTGATGACTTGTGCTTCATCATAATTAAAAATTTCTGCTAAAGACACCTTTGCAAAGAGATGAAAAGACATCTTCACTCTCTGAGATCTTGCTTATGGGGGGAAAATATTTTCAAATCACATATCTTACAGAGGACTTATATCTAAAACACATAACTCTCAAAATTCAATGAGAAAACAAACAATAAAAAAATGGGCAAGTTTGAATAAATACTTCACCAAGATAGACATACAAATCTCAAATAAGCACATGAAAAGATGCTCAGTATAATCAGTCATTAACAAAATGTAAATTAAAACCACGATGGCATACCACTAGACACCTATTAGAATGGTTAACCCCTCTCTAAGCATTAACCACCCCTCTCTTCCATAAACTAACAATACCAAGGATGCAGAGCAGGTGGAACTCTCATACATCGCTAGTGAGAGGCGGAATATACAAAAGGACAATGGCCAGAATCATATGTAAAAACAGACCTCTGCCCTACAACCTCTGCGGCAATCAGCCGCAGGGGTCAAACCACATTTCTGCAGCAACCAGTCCAGGAAACCAAACAACATTCTCTGCAGCAATTGGCCCCAAACTGTCAGGACTTAGTTAATAACTGCCAGATTTCTTAATTCTTGTCCCTGCTTCCACTTAGAAACAACCAGAGAAAGCCAAACATGCACTCCTAACCTATCGTACAGGGTGATAGGCTGCCCTGCTTCTAGTTAGTCTGCCTGTAGCTTCTCCATCCAACGGTCTCCAATCAGCCTGTTCTTAGGAACCAGAAGTAGGAGACACACTCATCTCCACTCCTGGGATTTTTTTTTTTTTGGTGATCGAGTCTTGCTCTGTCACCTCAGGTACAGTGCAATGGCATGATCATAGCTCACTGCAACCTCAAACTCCTGGGCTAAAGCAATCCTCCTGCCTTGGCCTCCCAGAGTGCTGGGATTATAGGCGTGAGCCACTGAGGGCTCCCTGAGATCTTGATTGTTGAGAATTTGCCCTCTGCTTTTGTTTGAAAGAAGCTAAATCAAATTTCCAACCTCAGGTTTGTATGACTCAGATGTCAATGAAATCCACCTGTGGAAGAAATCGCTTCAGTTAATGGTTCTTAATGTCTTTTTTTGTCATTAATTCACAGTTTGAAATACAGGGCGTGTTCACTACTATGGATAAAGGCATTATGCATCCCAAATGTTGGTTAATTTGTGGTAAAGAATCATCCTTAAATTACAATACCCGATTAGATAAAGTTGTTCTTAAGAAACTTAGACAATAGCTTTAGTATGTAAATATAAGCTAGACCCGTGTGAACTTCAGCTCAGAAATCTGAAGTGGTTCCTCCAGGACCAACCCTGCTGTTTTGTTATATTTTCTAAGGTAGCAGATGTCTTCTCCCTCTCTTTGAATTCAGGAGGCCCTTTGGGTTATTTTAAAGTCTGAATTTTTCCCAGTTAAGCACCTCTATAAATCCCCATTTTGCTCTAACTGACCCTAGTTTTCCAAACTGCATTGCATAGCATCTGGTGGTTTTGTTCATCTTAGGCTCCTCCAGCCTTAACCCACATGGGCAGAGTGGTCTTTTCTCCTGACTGTGGGTGTATGGTTATCAGAAATCTGATGTCCAAATCCTGAAGAGTCATCATCAAATACCCCTCTGAGAATTGTTGGGCAATTGCAGAGTTGGAGGCATTGACAGCTTGGAGGTCACATAATTTCTGACACCAATCTCTGTAAAAATCCTACTAATCTTTTGCTGCTTTTCTTCAAGCCTGCATTTCAGTGGCATGTTCTGACCACAATCCTGAACCCTCTTGGTTCAGTCTCAGTTCTGTACCCCTGAGAACATCTCTAGTTTCTGGTAGCAGGTGACCTTAACCAGAGGTTCCAATGCTTGCCTCATGCATCTGAATCAGCCTCCAGGGAATACTGTCTCAGCAGAAGGAACAGAGTGGAGGCTGATCAATTTCAAGTATATCATGTGTGCTTCCTGCAAGATCCCACTGTCTTTTTTTTTTTGAGTCTCACTCTGTTGCCTGGGCTGGAGTGCCATGGCATCAGCCTAGCTCACAGCAACCTCACACTCCTAGTCTCAAGCAATCCTCCTGCCTCAGCCTCCCAAGTAGCTGGGACTACAGGCACTCACCACCACGCCCAGCTAATTTTTCTATTTTTAGTTGTTTGGCTAATTTCTTTCTATTTTTAGTAGAGACGGGGTCTCGCTCTTGCTCAGGCTGGTCTCGAACTCCTGAGCTCAAGCAATCCTCCCGCCTTGGCCTCCCAGAGTGCTAGTATTACAGGCGTGAGCCACCGCGCCCGGCCGATCCCACTGTCTTAAGAAATGGGATATCTATAGAGGCTGGTAAACACCAGATATTGAGGTCTTCTGCCACCAGTTATTTCACCAGGGAATTTCTTGGGTTCAGTGGCTCTATTGAGTTCACAAATAACACATACCTTATTTATTGCTTATTGGATGTCAAAACATTTACTTTGTGATTGTGCATTCATTCATTCTTTGAAGGCTATTGGACTGATTTAAACATAGTTACACAACTTCTCTTTGTCTTGAAGTGGATTTCCTAGGACCATGGAGGCTTGTGTAGCATTAGCATCAATATCCTGGCATCAATTATCCAAGATTTGGCAGCAGTCGGGGGAGTACTCTCCTGACTCAGGATCGACATGTAGCTGGCTACACCACCTTAGTTCAAACTATCCTGGATAGGACCTCAAAATGTAGCTTAATGGTCAATTAGGGACATCCCTGTCCCTGGCATTCTAGGGGAAATTTCCTTACCCACCCCTAAATCTTCATGGCCTGGAGAAATCTGAAGAGTTCATCTCCATTTCTGTGGAAGCCTTCAGACTGATGGCCTTAGTACTATCTCTTGGCTCCACTCCCAGATCCCAACATAATGTCTCCGGATGACCCTTGTGTAAACTTAGATCCAAAATTCAGTTACTTCACTCAAAATCACAGCACATCAAGCATTTCGTAACTTCTGTGGAAGTTTCAGAGGTGTACTGGCGGAACCACATTACGCGGCACAGAGCATTCGGCAATGTCTTTGCCCTCCCATATCCTGCTACCTTTCATCTATGCCTGTTAGGGGTGATACTTCTAATCCATTAAATGACATGTCTGGACCCCACTTTGACAGAATAATACTAGTAAAGTACAATATTAACATACGTGTTTTTATGGTCCTGGTACTTCCGCGATTTCAGCTGGGCCTTCTGCACTTGAGCCTGACTTTTGGACTTTTAAGTTTCAAAAGCCCAAACATTAGAAATCACAGAGAGGATCAGCATCAGGGTCCTCTCTGCACCCAATTCAAAAACACCATCTGTTGTCAGTGCCCAGGAGCCACATGGGGACAGAGGAGGGCACACAGAAGTGACCAGTGGACATCACCTGCATAGAAAAGCTTTGCTGGTTGTCTAAGCCAACGTGTCAGCTATTGCCTGTCTCTGTCCTGAAACCCTGGTCAGCCCATCTGAATTACCCCAGGTGGCGACCCTTCTTTTAACATCAGCATTGTTTGTCAATTGCTTTGCTGATTGGTCAGTTTTTTAACAGTACTTCCATAACTTTGTGAAGTCTTCTATCTTTTTCAAGATGTGAAGTCTCTCTCTGCAGCCAGTTAGATGGGCAAGCTGTTATTAATAAAGGAGCAATATCTGAATGAGGGCTAATTCTGTAAGTGGTCAGTTTATCATGAATATTTCTTGGCTTTACGTACACTTGTGAGGTTGAGGATTCAGAAAATAAGTATGCAAACCGTATTAGTTATCTATTGCTGCATTACCATTACCTCAAAATTCAATAGCTTAAAACCACACACATTTGTTATCTTACACAGTTTCGTAAGTTGGTTCTAGTTCAGGTCTCTTGTGAGGTTTCAGCCAAGATGTTGGCTGGGGCTGCAGTCATCTGACGGCTTGACTGGGGCTGGAAGGTCTGCTTCCAAGATGGTTCACTCACATGGCCGTTGGCTGGAGGCCTCAGTTTCTCACCAGCTTGTGGCAGGAGGACTCCGTTCCTTGCCATGTGGACCTCTCCATAGAGTTTCTTGAGTGATCTCATGAAATAGCAGTTGATTTCTCCCAGAGAAAGTAGTCCAAGAGACAGGGAGAGTGAGAGAGTGGGGTGGGGAGAGGGAGAACCCCAGTGTCTTTTGGGACCTAGCTTTGGAAGTCACACCCTATCACAATACATCATATTGTATTGGTTATGCAGACCAACTCAGAGGCTATGCAGAAGTATGCTTATTGGGATCACTGGGGGACATTTTAAAGACTGGCTACCACCAGTGTGCCTTTGGGCCACCAGCAATTCATGTTCCTCCCCCATGCAAAATACACTTGCCCCCTTTCAAGGCACCCCAAAATCTAATCCCATTATAGCATCAGCTCAAAGTCCAGGATTTCATCATTTAAATCAGGTCTGAGTATGGATGAGATTTCTCAAGTGTATTTCCTTAAGTGTAGCTTCTTGAGTACAATTCCTTTCCTTCTAAAGCCCTGTAAACTAAAGATAAAGTCGTCTGTGCCCCATCTCCAGCATACAATGGAGGAACAGGCATAGGACAACCACTATAGATATTCCTGTTCAGAAAGGGAGGAAATGGCCTGGGCTTTACTTCTCAAGGTCACAACTACATCATAATCTCACCTCACTGAGTCTACCTACTGGTTACTATGAATGACTTTGGGTGTCTTCCTAGCTCTTCAGTCACACTATTTATTTATTTGTATGTTCTTTTTCTGCCTGATATATGTCCAATACACTTTTAATCGGTAAGAAATTATTGGGTCCACGCCATTTCTATATATCTTTTTATGTTAATTTTTAAATTTTTTTATTTCAGCATGTTACGGGGGTACAAATGTTTACTAAGTGAAGTATCGCAAGAATGGAAAAACAAGCACCACATGTACTCACCATCAAATTGGCATTACCTGATCAAGACTTATGTGCCATTTCTATAGACGATGAATTTTATGCACTACATTTTGATTCTTCTGAATTTCATTTATAAAAGAAAACTCAAACGTGAGTTTTGGGGATTCCCACATAACCGTGCTTGATTATGATGAATGCTTTTATAATAGCATTGCTAGCCTCGTATTTTATTCAAGATTAAATTTTTGAGATTACAAAAATAGCTTATGCTTCTTTAAAAATTTTTAAAAATTCCAAAGTATACAAAAAAAGAAAGTCTCTTCCCTACCATCTCCCCCCTTTCTAGACATAATCATTACTAATACTTGGTGTACACTCTTTCAGGTATGCTTTTTGTTGAAGGAGTTTATGCTCATTGTTGATAGAGTTTTTAATGTTTGATGATATTTTTGTCCATAGAGAGGGCACCCCACAAATATTCATATTTTATTTAATGATCAATTTATTAAATATGTATCTATAAATAGAGCTTTGAAACATGTTTTCGTTAATATTTAAACATTGATTGCAAGCTTCATTAAATTTCCACCAACAATTTAAACTGCAATTACAAATTTAATGTCATGATTCTTTTGAATCATTTACACTTTAAACAGTACACAAAATAAAAACAAATACAATGATTACAAGACTTACTATAGTTATCCTTAAATCTATTTTATTTTTATTTTTATTTTTATTTT